>JAAGAY010134479.1:0-39673 GCA_011801015.1 Ardeotis arabs
GTCTCAAAAAAAAAAAATTGTTTTTTTTTTTTTTTTTTTTTAATGTCACACAGGGCATTGGCAAGGAACTCTGTACTGGAGATAATTATCTCACAAAGAAAGAGGAGTAGTTAAGGGCTGAAAATGCCTACTATTTTTAAAAAATGAACAGTTGAATAAATTGCACATAATCAGTAGGCAATGTATGTGCCCATTTACAGTAATGGCACACTTGTGTACTGTACTGTGGTTTAGTTTTACTTGTTCGTGGCTTTTTTCAAGGTGGCTATTAGTTTAGACTTGATACTTCTGTTACTTCCATCATTGTATTTTACTTTTGCGGCAACATGGACGTTTATTGCTTTGTTTCTCTTTTTCCTTTAGTGAGTGCCAATGACAGGTCATTCTCATCCTCTGTAAATTAGAAGAACCTGGCCCTGTGTTTAACGTCACTGGTGTAATGGGGTGGTCTGCTCTAGATGGAGTGCAGATAAGAGTATTTTTGCATGATTAATTTGTGCCTTGTGGCAAGTAAGGGCCCTCTGGGTGTCTGCCTTCCTCTTCAGACTGTCATCAGAGATTACAGAAGTTCCTAATGGCCACAAAATACACAGCTTGTATAGAAACAGCAGTAGTGTTTATGATTGAAGCTAGTTACTCTGCCTATGTCAGCTAGCGGCTTTTCCTACTGCAGAACTGGGGAAGAGTGGTGAAAGCCTTCAGAAGGCATTTCAAAGTGTGGAATCAGATAGATGGTTACTTCACCTAAGTACTCTGGATACTCTGTGAGGGCGTCTGTCCCGTTCCACTGATTAGGAAGCCTGAGGACCCTTGGCTCATAGTTCAAACTGCTGCGTTAGGTGATGTGAATGCTTTTTTAAGTGTGCAACTTGGCAGAGCGGTCCCTTGGTGCACCTTGAGGTGTGAAATACTGCTTACAAAGTCATGTAGCTATAGAAAAGATAATACAAAGAATCAAGTCTCTTGTGATTGCTGGGCATGTGGATTTGCATCAGAAATATGTTTGACTTTGAGTTTTTGGTTTACAACTCTGGAGGCAACTTGGGTTAATGTTTGTTCGGTTTTGTTTTTTCCTTCTAATTAAAACAAAAAAAATAGCATGAGCGTTAACAACAGACGAAGTAGAGAAATCATGTCTTCATGCGTTTACAATGCATTCTCATTTTAATGAAGGCTTCCATATCAACCACTTGTACTCTGTCATTCTTGTTTACAGTGTATTTTTGTCACTAGATGTTAATTTTAACTTCTGAATCTCTGACTTGCTCTTTCTGTTTTCTATCATAAGAGGTCACATTTCCTTTTTTCTTCTTTCCTTTATTTCTTCCTCTCTTTCATGGAAAAAGTAGAAAAGGGGAAAGATGACAATGCAGTTATTTCTGGTTAAAAGCTATTGCTAAAGGCTAAAAGCCTTGCCTAATTCATTATAGATAACTGCTTTAGAATTAGAAAATTGTGTTATAAATCGTGATGTCATTTTCAATTATTCAAATTCAAGCATAAAGTCACATATTCCCTTGAGCACTTGCCCATTATGAACAGCTGCATCGTGTACTTTGATGTCTTGGAGAGACAGCAGGATCACTGTTCTAACTTCAAACTGCTTTTCCTTGCAGTTTTCTTTGTTTAGCGTTAAGTTTATGGTATTGCATCAGATGCAAGGGAGAACCCTTGATATAAGTCTTTGGCAGGAAATTGCTGAGAAATTCTATCATTTAGACTTCAATACTGTGTCAGAATTTTAGCAGAGATGCATTTTAAAAGTGGCAGACTTTTAGTGCTAACAAATTAATGAGATTAAAGGGAAAAATTGTCTGTCTTGAAGGAGGAAAAAATCCAATTTGATTCAGAGGATATTGTACTTTAGAGGGGAAAAACTAGTATAGATGGAGAGAGCTGAGAGGTTTCAAGAAAAGTTCTAATCAGTGACATTGCTTGTGCTTAGAAAAAAAAATCAGTTATTTCTGTCTGGTATTTCAGAGAATATGCACGTGTTTTCCTGCGGTATTTTTTGAAGTGCATAGGCCAGAATGTGTGGAGAGAACTGACTAATTCACTCTTGATTTGTGCATGTGAAGGGGGTCTTTCTATGCAGAAAATTGTTATTTCTTGCACTCAAAGTTAGATGCTTTAAAAGAACAGCAGGAAAACAGGAGATAATGGATCTATCGGTTAATTACATGTTTATAAGAAGGAGAAAGCAATTGCATCTGGGAGGGGATAGCAGAAGCACCATTACAGTGGTTTGAGTTAAGGTTTGGAGTTGGTGTAAAATAGCTCTCACTAAATGGTCTCATTACTTTCCTGTTATGTCCAGAAATTGTGGCAGATGTGTCCTGAAAACGAGACTCAGCAACAGGGGATTGAATTTTTTTGTTGCTTATGGGAGCCTAAAAGAGAAAAGATTGAATAAGATGAAGATACCGCTGTCGTCTTGGTGTGTGTGAATAGGCAGTCTGACGGAAAGTAACAGCGGCTGTCAGCTTTCTGAAACAGTGACTTAATGTGCGAAGTCCTGATTCGTAGCCCTTAAATGGTTGCAAAGATAACAATTATCCTGTATTTTAAAATAGTAGTGGAATATCTAGATACGAGTTGAAGATTGCCTTTATTTTATTGTGTTTATGTCTTCCTCATACAGGCAGTATGGGAAAGTGATTCTCATCTGGTGGTCTTTAGGTGCTGCCTGAATTCTGAAAAAGAATTCTCCCTGGGATCCGGCGATCAGATGTGTGAGAAGGGCTCAAAGCTGCGCTGGGGAGGTGCAGACTGGACCCGAGGAAGCATTTCTGTACCACGAGGGTGGTCAAACTCTGGACCAGCCTTCCTAGGGAGAGGCGATGGAAGCCCCGTGCCTGTCAGTGTTTAAGAGGCATTTGGACAATGCCCTTAGTACCACGCTTTAACTTTTAGCCCTGAAGTGGTCGGGCAGTTGGACTAGATCCCTTCCGACTGAACTATTCTATTCTACTATGCTTTTGGGGAATAAAGTAACAGTACTTCAAAGCCCCGCATAAGAAGATAACCACATAGCGGTCATTAGTTGCCTCTTGAACCTTCCTCTTGTCATCCATGTTTTAGATTTCATGTTTCCATCCTTTCTTGTTAATATAAGGATTAGAGAAGGTCAAGTATCTGGTTTGTGTTTTTAGTATGTTCATCAGCTTCTCGCAGAAGATGATTTTACTCAAAAATTATTCTGAGAAAAACTGCAGATCACTCACTATGCTTTTTCTGTCGTTAACTTTTTTTAAAAAATTGTTTATTGCTGTAATTGCAGCTTATTATCTCTGTTCTGATGAGGTGAAGGATTAGGATGTCCCAGGAGGTACTGGCTGGGACAAAATCACCTTGCATCTTAGTTCCGATTCAGAAACAGGCCTCCTGAGTGCATTTTTTAATGAGCTTACACAGTAGAAAGATACTGTTCTTTACACAAACAATTACTAGCTTGTACTATTTTGGAGCTCTCTGGACAGAATTTTTTGCTTGCTGTGGTAATTGTCATGTAGGTGATGTGTCTGTGTACCTTACTCACGTGCTCATAAGAGCAATCCTTTATCCAACAGTGAAGTACTCAGAAAATCAAAAGTACTTTATTGTGGTGTTACCCAGTCCTAAGGGAGCTTCCCTGAGCATCTTTCCACTGTCTGATGTAGCTTTTATTTTGTTTCTGTGGGTAGTCGAGCTTTTCTGCTATCGTGTTTCTCTAGCGATATGAATATGCGTTAAGCTACTTAGTAGTTCTTGATCACATTTTCTTGTCCAAAACCATTTTTGAGATGTTTGACTTTTTATTTCCTTTTCCTGGATTATTAATTATATAGACTCTCTCTTTTTTTGGTTGCTCCCAAGCTGCATTGATACTAACCCATTCCTTTAGATTAAAAGTTATCGTGATTTCATGTTATTTTATATTTGCTATTCATATTCTACTAGAAGCTCCAGATCACCGGCATTCAGACAAACGTTTGTGTATGTATGAACTCAATCATTTGTCCCCAAGTATAAAGTTTGTATAGAGAAGCTGTTACCATCTTTGTATGTATTTCTTCACCTTCAGGTACTTCTTCAAAACTCTTGGGAGATCTAATTACCTCTCAGACTGGAGGCCAAATCTGGAACAGTTTGTTTTACAGTGTTTGAATTTCAGTGAAATAGACTGGTCCTCTGGAAAGCCAAAGCAGTCTAGTGAATGACCTTCCCACTATGGAACCTAAAGTCTATGGCCAGGTTTTTGTCTTGTGTGATTTGTAGACGCTTTACTAAAGGACGTATTTTCTTAAGTGTGTACAGATGATATAAAGTGAACATTAAAACACTGTTCAGTACAGATGCCCTTTTACAGAACTGACTTTTCTTCTGCAAGCAAAGCTATCATGTGCAGCCAAAGAACAGAAAAACGGAAATAATTAGATGCCAGCAGCACAAGTTGTATAGCGGTCCATTCAGCTGTCTACCCACAAACCACTTCCAGAAAAAGCTAGAGCCAAGACTTAACTTGGCAGCAGTTGCTTGATTTATACTTATTAAAATGCATTTAAATTATCTCCTGTAGAACACTCTTGACTAAATATCTTTGTTTTAAGACTTGTCAAAACCATGCACACGATGTCTTTTACATTTGATATGAGCAGCATCAAAACATGTGAATTCACAATTGTGGGTAAGATTTTGTCAGTGCTGTGATTTTCCGAACAGTGTGATGATACCAGATTTTTCCGTGAGTGGGAAAGCTAATCCTCATACATCTCTGTTGAAAGTCAGTCCAAATGGTGTAGTTGAAGGGGTTGGGAAAATACAGTTCTACTAAAATAACTGACGAGAGTTGATGGCTTTGCTCTAATGAATATAATGGGGGGGCAAGTGAGAAGGAATACCCTTTCCAGTCTCCCTGTGATTCTGGGAAAGGACCACTGCAGCATTTTGGTTTTACAGTTGGCTTCAAAGAAGATTGCAGAGGTCTCTTGTGACAATGCAGAGATTTAGATTGTTATAATTGGAGGAACAGCTGATTTTATCCCATTTTCTCTGCTGAAAGGCACATTCCTGAGTGATTAGACAGTCGTGCAAGCTGATGTTACTGGAAGCACTGTTTTCTCTGTTCTGTGGCTGGCTGTTCTGTGCAGCCCCAGGGAGTGAGCTGGAGACAGTGCGCTCCTGGACAGGAGTTACTTGGTTGCAAGGTGTGGGGGAGTCTGCATAGCCTTCCCTAGATGTCTGAAGTCTACCAGAGAGAACTGTATAAATTGTCGTTTTAAAATGATGGATATAGAAACAAAATAACCGTTGGCCTTTGGAAGAAGAAAGGCTTCTGTTTAAGGAACAGAACATGACTGTTCTCAGTGGGATAATTCAAGTGTTTGGTTTTCTGATTTGTTTTTAATTGCTATAGATAGTGCCCTGGGTGTCTGCGTGGAATACTCACAGGGTTTGTATTGTATTTAAAACATCTCTCTTACCGTGCCACTTGAGTTTCCAGTGAATTTAGCATCACACAAAAGGTATTTTCTTTCTCTTATAGTGAGTAGAGTCTCATTAGTTCAGCATGTCATAGGGATCGATATTGAAGGGAGCTCTCCACATCGACGGCATTTTCACCGAGACCTGCCATTATCTCTCTCCCTTTAGGAAGTACAGATTGTATTATTTATGTATGGAACATCATTCTCGGGTCATTCATACTAACCGGTATGTAGTTTCTCTTTTTAATAATTGTTGCTGAACAAAACGCTGTTGTGAATACTTTGCATATGTGCTTGGAAGGAAACTCACTTGAATACTTGGCAAGGGTGGAGTTCATAGACTTGTAATTAGTGGCAGTGGTGTGACCATGACTCTAATGAAGGTGGCAGTTGAATACAAAGAAAAACCCTATTTCCTTGTTGTTCGTCTTCAGTCGAAGCTTCCATAGCTTGGTGAAGGATTTGGCTGGAAGCTTGTGCATCATGATGCCACAGAATGAACAAGAGAGCTATTCATAATTAGAATTTTCTTAGAAAAAAACTTATTACAGAAAGAATATGGAAAATAAATAAACTGGTATCGCTTCTTGTCCAAAACCATATTTGAGATGTTTGACTTTTTATTTCCTTTTTCCTGGATTATTAATTATATAGACTCTCTCTTTTTCGGTTGCTCCCAAGATATGCGTAACATTTAAATATAATATAATGCCTTTGTATATTAAATGCTTTGGTGTTGCAAAAAATATTGGAACTGTATTATTGGAGTCAGCGGCTGTGTCAGATTAGCTCTTCTGCGTTGACCAGTGATTAATGAGCAAAGGGGTGAGGAAATCTAGGGGGTAGGGGTGGTTTTGTTTGTGTGTGTGGTTTTTTATTTGTTTAGTTCTTTCCTGGGACTTGTCACATTTTCTGTTGCTACAGACCTCTGGTGCTGGCATCTTTTAGTATCTTTGAAAGGAGCATAGCTCGCAGAAATGATAAGAGGACAGTGCCCTGTACAGTACCCTACCGCATTCTTTGCGTACGTGAAAGAAGCGTAGCATCTGCTTGGCTTTTGTGTGTGTTTAAGGAAGCCTAGGAAGCAGTCTGTCCCCAGGAACTCATGCAGACCTGCTGTTGCAACCGTCAAGAAAAATTTTGCTTGTGAGCTCCCTTTGCTGGTGAATGGGCGTCTTGTGCTGTTGGCAAACCAAGTCTTTGTTTTACACTGTTGAGATAATTCAGACCAGGTTGGCTGGTCTTTAAGGCATATGAGAAAGCTGCACAGTTAGAGCTATGAGGAAGCGAGCTGAAGGATTTGCAGCATATGCACAACCGTTGGAAATTACCCAATTTTTGCTAATTGTGTTTCTGTTGAGGCAGTGAAAAAGAAATATACTTTCCTCTCTCGATTTGATTAGTACAGCAGTCCTGTGTGATAGCTGCCTCGATGCATAGCTGGCTTAACTGTAACATTACAGCTTCTCTGTGAATAATCTGCTTTCTGAAATGAGTTTTTAGTGGGACTCATTAGAAAACAAACATAACTGTATGGTATTCTTTACTATTAAAGGTAAAGAATAAAAAAAAAATGCCCTAAAAGCAATCCAGTGCTGCTTTAGGTTTTAACAGCTCCAAACAGAGACAGAAAATATGCCTCTAGTAGGAACATATGGGAGCTTGTGGAAGGTGCATTGATTATTTTTTTAAAAACTTTTTTTTTTTTTCCCAAAGCAGCAGAAAAATGTACTTTGACACACTGTGGTGCTGCCTGTTTGTCGTAGTTGCAGGTGAAGATCTGTAGCATATTTAGCTGTGGTAAACACAATGAAAATGTATGATTGTCAAGAACTAAGCCCTGCAGTCAGCGGTGTTGGCCCTTGCAATGTGAAGGCAATTGGATGTAGTTAGTCTCTTTTTGTTGGTGTTTCTTTTTCATTTAGAAAGGGACAAGAATCAACCTAGTTTTGCAGATGTTAGAGAATCTACTTGGGAGATCTAAATACAAATAACTTGTAGGATCTCACAGAATCAAATTTTATCAGCAAGTGAAAGCAAATGCCTGTGTAGTATTGCTTATGTGCAGTATTTTTTCTTCTCACTTCACTTTATTGCAGCCCATTTTTTTTCTTAGTATTTCATTCTTTGTTGTTTGTTCAAAATAATTAAGGAATGAAACATGATTTACTGCAATTATCTTGCATGTTGGGGGTGGGGGAAGTTACAATATTTGTCTCCTTTCTTCAGTGTTTCAGTTTGTAGAATTGACAAACTACCAATTGACACATTCATTTTTAAGTGTGGTTTTTTTTTTTTCCCCCAAGAGAATCTGATGTGACACAGTGAACAAAAGACTAATCTAATTTATCATTGTATCTTTTTTCCTCTCTCTTTCATTCCTGTAATACTTGATGCATATGTGATTGGTTTTTGTGGTGGCATTTCAATTTATGATTGTATATGAAGGCAGATAACGGTGTATCTCACCCTCCCTGTTGTTGAAGATAGATTTTGGAATAATAGAAAAGTATCTCTAACTATGAAGTAGACTGCTCATTTCATCTAGAAAAAAGACTCGTGGTGTTTGTAGCCAAGTATTCTCCAGAACACGTGATCATTTTCAATAAACAGCATGTGAACTTGCTTTAAAATATTCGTATTGCTGTCTGTTGCTAATACAATGACTGATCTGTATGAGATAATCAGAGGTGATTACAGAAAGCTAGGTAGAGGCTGAACGTAATATGTATTTTGTACTGCATAACTTTCATTAATGCTACCCAAGGAAAATAGAAAACTTGGAGACTATGAAGGCTGGATTCAAATTCTTTTTCCATGAAGTGATAGGAAAATGGAGATCTTTTGATTTTGTCAGAGAGCGCTCATACAGATCTGATTTAGTAGCTAGTTTATTAGGTGCTTATCAGTAAATTTAGGTATGTAAAATATTTAATAAGTACAGACGGGCTGGCGGCCGATATTATTTATTACACAAAGCTGATATGGGATACAAAGGTTATGACGTAAGCTTACTATGCATATCTAAATGTTACATGCATGCAGGAGAATGTTGCTTCCCAACCCATCGATGCCTGGTACCAGGTAAGGGATCTCTCAGCCTCGAGGGATAACCTTGAGAGGTGTCCCTAGTCAGGGGGAGATGACCACCGTGCAGCCAGCTGCTATGGGGGGAGAGCTCAAGGTCCCATTAAGGCTGCTAATATTTATAGTGCGAAGTAGTTGGCTGCTAGTCAAACCACAAGTATATGCATCCTTTTTTGTTCTTTGGGGTCGTGCTGATTTTGGCTGGGATAGAGTTAATTATTTCATACTAGATTGTAGAGGACTGTGTTTTGGATTTGTACTGGACATGGTGTTGATAATACAGGGATTTTTAGTTATTGGTGAGCAGTGCTTACAGAGTCAAGGCCATTTCTGCTTCTCACACCACGCTGCCGGTAAGTAGGCGTGGGTGCGCTAGAAGCTGGGAGAGGGCACAGCGGGAACAGCTGAGCTCAGCCGGCCAAAGGAGTATTCCACACCGTATGACATCACGCTCAGCAGTAGATGCTGGGGAAAGGAGGAGCGGGAGGGAGGACGTTCAGAGTGATGGTGTTTGTCTTCCTAAGCCGCCATTATGCTTGATGGAGCCCTGCTTTCCTGGAGATGGCTGAACACCTGCTTGCCCATGGGAAGTAGTGAATGAATTCTTTATTTGGCTTTGCTTGCGTGTGCGGCTTTTACTTTACCTATTAAACTGGCTTTATCTGATCCCATGAGGTTTTTTTCACTTCTACCCCTCTTGATTCTCTCCCCTGTCCCACCGGGGGGAGTGAGCTAGCAGCTGTGTGGTGCTTTGTTGCCTGCTGAGGTTAAACCATGACGGAGGTCTCTGATAATCTGGTTTAAACTAGTTTCATGTTCTTGTCTGTGATCCAGGGGCTACGACACCTGCAGGCTCATGTTTGATCATGAGGCCTGTTGTTGCTTTATCAGCCTGAACCAAGGTACAAATATCTTGAAAAGCAATCCTTTTTCCCTTTTCAGTGCAAAGAAGTGAAATGTATGTGAAAGTAAACTCCGGCTCTGTTTTTATATAGGTAAGGATAGAGGAACACTGGAAAGTAGGCATTAGCAAGCTTAATGTCTCAATACACCTATAACCCTGTCCCTATACACCAAAATAAAATCTGGGAGAAAATATAAAGCGTTAGTACGGAATCATCTAGGTTGAAAGGGACCTCTTGAGATCATATTGTCCGACCCCAGTTAATACTGTTCATGTGGTGTCTCTTTCTACTGATAGAGTTGGATACAGTCGTAGGAGGTAGCTGAGCCCTGAAAATAAGACTGAGATTTCTTTCCTAATCTTATTTTACCTTGTGGCAAAATCTGTTCTCGCATCTGTTGGTTTTGAACAGTGCTGGCACACAGCCCTTTGAAGAGCTGCTTCTAAATTTTTATAAATGCCTAGTGACTTTGATGCAAGTAAACTTTATTTTTATTGATGACCTGTCAGAAATGCAGCAAGACATATTTTTGTGTTCATTTCCATAATCAAGGAAATGGCAGTGTATAGAGATGTACTTGAAAGCTGAGTGACATAGGATTCTTTGTGTCACTGTGGTGTGTCTCCTGTTTTTGTTAATAATTACAATTATTTATATGTCAAGTATCTCCAATATCTTCTAAATTTCTATTTAGGAAAGAGATATTTCAACATTCTACATTCAGACAGATGTTTATCTTCACTATCTCTTGTTTTACAGACAGATTTTGCTGCCTTTAAGAATCAAGTAATCCCAAAGAAATCTGTCTTTATCATGCTGCAATTACTTAAATGACAGACTTCCTACAGACTGGTTGTGTTCATTGGAGAATGCAGTCAGAGTAAAGGGGCAGTTGTTCACTTTTCACTTTCAGGTTTGTCTTGTTGAGTCAGTCTTACCAGTTAGCTGACGTACTTCAAGACGTGTCTCTGTCATATGATAGAATTTGGCAAAATAGATCAGAACTTACAGGGTTGTAATAGAATTCTGATTTCCCTTGAAATCTGTGCTGGCTTGACTGTGTGTTTGCCCTATGAGTCACCTTTTTGTTTCTTTTGGAACTGGATACGTACTCAACGTGTTTTCCTTTATTTCCTTTTACAGTGGGAAGTCCAGGTCTTTCCAGTGTGTCTGGTTCCTTTGCACTTACGGACAACTAGGAATGAGAGTCTTTTAAAATTCAGTGCAGTATCACCGCGTGTCCGAATGCTTGCATTCATTAGATAAGGTTTTTGATGACTTCTATTTCCAATGATCTCTGGCTTTGTGAAATTTGCCACTAGTGAAATGATTCCATTTAGAAGATTAGTTTCTGTAACTGCATATTGGTTTTCATTGTAATTTCATGGGGCTTTTATTTAACATGCGTTCTAGCCTTGTTTACATGGCACCTGTTGAAAGTAAAGTGGATTAGACCATTTAAGCCATGTATAATACATTCCCTGTGGTCTTCTGAAAGACTGCTTTCTACTGTATGTCTAGTCTTGATTTTTTTCTGACTGTCCAGCTATCCATTTATCCATCTGAATGTTTAAAAGGAACAGAATTTTTGCATTTTCCATAAAATAAAATTGCATGGTTTTTACTCCATGGTAACAAAATTGTTTCAGATCTTTCTTCAGCATATACTCAACAGTTGAGTTCCAATTTTGCTCTTTACTGAAAGCGTAATGATGGCAGTCCTAGTTCTCTTGTTCACAAGAGTTGGCCGCCGTTAACATATAGATGTCTTCATTGTTTTTACGTGATTGAGGGGTAGGTGTTTGTTAGTTTTGAGATACAAAGGTCTTTAATGGTTTGTCTGCTGTGTTAGAGCCAAGCGTGGTGGATCTGTACAGCAAGAATCTGTGTTCTGCAGATGGGTTCTGACTGCTCATTGGTAACGCTGTTTGCTCTGATTTTATTGTTTAAGTAGGTGAGACTTTCATTTCCCATTCTCTTCTATTTCTGCCAAACCACTACATTTACAGTAAGTTAATGCTTGTTTTTTTAGTTCTTGCTCTATGGATTTATTGTGCTTATTCACGCATCATATATAGGCCCACAACTTCGTGGCACTGAATTTGTTTCTGGTGAGAATTTGACCAATTACAGGTTCTACAAGTTTACAGTGCCTTATTAGGAGGACAGCAGACTGTTATTTTGTCATACAGGTACAAAATGATCTGGTATACGTTGAACGAGGTTATAATACAAAGCAGTCTTCATCTGTCTATGCTAAGTAAAAATCATTAACATTCTTTACAACCACAGATGGGGGCTGTAGTCAATTGCATAATATCTCATAAACTGGGAGCTGTTTATAATAAATACATTCAATGCATATTGTTGATATTTCAAAGTTAAGCTTTTCATCATGATTCTTCATTCTGAATTAACATCTTTAAAGGCTAATTTGATCGTGAAAATCTAGTCATTACTATTATGAAATGTAGTTGTTGATATTTCAACACAAACGTCGTGACTCACTGTTTTTGATGTCTTATGCTCTAGCTTTGATCAACTTTGACATAGTTAATCAGGAACGGGGGAAGAATGATGAATATGGAGGCAGTCTTTCCTTGGGATGGAAAGGGACATCACAGCATGTTTGTGACTTTCAGTAAGGAAGTATACAATTCTTTTACACGTTTGGAGATATGAGGCCTCTTATCCGTCATTTTTTTGTTGGCTAAATGTGTGAATGAAGCTTGATAATAACAGCAGCAGGTATTATGTCCTCTTCTGTAGTAAGGGCCCTGCTCTATAATTGTTTAAATGGAGACATGCAGTCTATCAATGACTTGTTATTGATCTGAACGCTGTCTTACGTTAGAGTATCTTGATAACTGACAAAAGGAAAAAGAAATGTAAAGCAGATTGAAAGAGGGACAACCACCAATTAATTTACTTCTCTCTTTTTTTTTTTTTTTTTTTTTTTTAAATCAACCCTGCACAAGTACCCTTACAATTAACGTATTGATTTAATCTTGATGTCTGATGGAACATGTTGGTAAGTAAACATCAAGTGACCAGAAGCCCTCTTAGCTTTTGGCAACTGATTAAATGCTTATTTCTAAGTAAATAAGTGCAATATTGATATTTTATTCTGTGTGTTGCATATGAGCATTGCTTTTGATCAAGTAAAGAAAGCATTCTTTAAGAGCAGTCGTATGAGAGAGGGACTGATTTCTCCAGCCAAAATGTTCCCCTAATAATTAGTTGACTAACATCATGGCATCTTTTTATTTTGGTTACATTGGTACTGTCTTTAAGTTGAGGCACTTAAATCCAACTCATAACTGCGACTAAAGTCTGCAAGTTTGGATCTTTCATGCGTCTCCTTTCAGAGACTAAACAGCAAAAGAAGTTTTTCATTAGAAAATGTATGTGGATTTTAATGCTGTGCAAGGAAAATTAGGTTCTCCACAAGAGACTTTGGAAGCCTGGAAAGACTTCAGCCAATGATGGAAGTTACAGTCTTCTGGAGTTGGTTTGAAATTGTTAAATAGATGATTGAATCTTCACGATACTCTAGTGGACTCTTGGAAACAAAGAAACCAAGTCTCTCACCTGCTGTTGTGAAGATCCTCACTCGGCCTCTATCAGGCGGTCTGTCACACCCCATTGCTAACAGGTCCTTAGAAAAAACATTGCTATGTGGGGCATAGGAAGAATATTGGGAAATAAGGGAAATCAGGAACGCATCAGGAAACAGAGTTTTTCCCTCCTCTTTTGCGCAGCAGAGCACTGCATTCCATAACACAATGTTCTTTCAGCAAACCTTCCTGCGCAATCAGTAAGCACATCGTGGGTAGTGGTGAAAATTTCTTGCGTTAAAGGCAGGACTTCATCTCAGAGTGACAGAGATTACACCGCTTGTACTTAATGGAACTGAAATAGCATATAGTCTTTTATTAATGTTTCTACATGGTGGTGTGTTTCAGACCACGGTTCAGGATGTTGCTCTGTCCCTTGGATATCTGTAAATACTGATTCCAGCCTGGCTTGTCTCCGGACGACAACATCTTTTGGCTCCAGTGTGACTGAGTTACACTGAGCTATGTTTGGCGCCATTGGAATGGACAAGTTTGGACCTTCCAGTTTGCTGAAGGCGCATGGGACTTTGATGGATGTTTCAGGCTAATACATTTGCTGTATTTGCTTCGTGTTAACCGCTTCAGTCTGGATAGCGCAGATGAGTGTCACAGCCCTTCAGACTGTGTTTCCAGTGAAATTAATGGCATGACCTTTTCAGTTTAACAAGTTCTTCAGGACTGCTAAGGAATCTGCTATGCAATTTCCTTGTTCTGTTTGCTATTCTCAATTGCTTCAAAAAAAAACCCCATTTACTTTAGCTGTCTCATTTTAATGAGCTCTCTGCATTTTCTTTCCTAGGCAAGTCTTGGCTTAACTTTCTTCTGCATGGGCTTTTCAGATTTGACTCTCAACTTTAACGTTGTGGTAAACAGTTCATGTAGTGATTAGAAATGTGCTTCCACCTGTTGTTCTCCCGGATCCCTGAAGCTTTTCCATTTATTTGTGAAATGGGAAATAAACAGTGCAGTGGTGATGCCTCTGGAGAAGAGCAGAATGGGACTAATTCTTCTTTGATTATAACATCAACTTAGGGTAATGCTATTAAGTATCTTCTTGGAAATTTGCCTTCATATCAGAAGCATTGCACAGAAGTTAATGCAGGAAACCTGGTTAAGAATCTTTTCAAGAGAGCTGATGAAATGGGAGACTTTTTTCTGTTCGGGGAGGGGAGGGGGGAAGGAGAGACTGGAAGACAGTGAGAAGTGTTAATCAAATACAGGATTTAGAAGAGGAGACAGTTTAAGTGTGCAGCTTGCTATTTAGTTTTTCACCCTGGAGTTAAGTATTCATAAATTTCTTGGCATGTATAACCTGGTGATCTCTAAACACTTGTTTCTTTTCTTTGCTTTTCCTCAGCTGTATCCTAAATGAGTATGCATTGCTGTGTTCCTTCACTCCACAAAGAGTTACAAGCTTGACTTGCATTCTTTTATTTATGTCACACAGTGGAGGATTCAGCTGGCTTTCTTGCAAGACTGTCTTTTACTAGAAAGCTGATAAGACAGGAGATTTCCAGATGTACACTGGGATGCTTTAGGTTTCACTTCTCAAAAAAACCTACTGTGAGAAAGCTTGGTGCTTGAATTTTTTGGTGAGCGGAGAATACACTTATTTTCCTCCTCTTTATCTGGAGTGAAGTCCAGGGGGAACCACTTTTCCCTGCATTACACGTAGCTCATATACTGAGCAGAGCTCTGAAGCTCTCCCTGTTTGGGGTTTTCTTTGTTAACCCGTGAATGAACAATTAGGCTATAGAAGGTTCAAGTCAAGCTTCTGTTAAAAATGAGTGGTTCGCCAGTTTTCTTAGGACGTGTCCTACAAAACAGTACCCGAAAACTGTCTGGCTATAGAAACACTTCCCTTTTCAGTAAATGTCTGGAGTTTAACATGTAATGAGCCTGCAAAGACTTAAAGTGCTTGGACCGGTGTCACCTGTTTACTTGCGTGTTTCTTGCTAGAGTATTGCTAGAGTGAGAAAATGTCAGGTGGTTTTGGGTTGGATTGCTTCCAGTGCAATCCAACATCTCTGCAACTCTGATCAGTCTTCGGGACCCGGGTATTCCAGAGGCTGGCTGGGGCCTGCTGTCTAAATCAGGTTAGCTTTTCTGTTTGCTTCTGTCTCAAGGCCATACATCGCAGTCACAGCAATCCTAGTTTTTAACTTGCCCTACTAGAGGATTTCCTCCCCAACCCCACAATGTCAAGAAGAAATTCCAGTTTGTGACACTCCTGGCACCTGCTCTGAGGAACGCACCCTGGACTGGTGCTGGTCTTCTAGGACTGCAGTCTTCACTGAAGCAAAAGGAGCTCCTTGATCCTGTAGTGGTAACTACCATGTTTTAATATGTAGTGGTTTTAATACCACTGACACATATTGCTGGTCTTTTTTTATTAAAGAGACAAGGAATTGCAATGGGAGAAGTATAAGAAAAGGGCCTGCATATATCTGAGGTGCTTATAAAAAAACTTAGATGCGCTTTTATCCCTGTATCACCATGTTTCTGGCCTTTGGGCAAGCAGGGAAATTGTGGAAATTCAGAAGGATGCTACTTGTCATCTGCAGATGCTGCCCTTTTAATGGAGCAAACATTTGTTTAACTTCATGGTATGAGTCTTGGTGCTCGACAGTGCAATTCATTCCTGAAGCAGCAGGCAGTTACGGTAGCTTAAGGGCTAAAGGTTTCCTAGAGTCAAACAGTTCACAGCTGGGAGAGCATTGCTGTATCAAAAGGCTAACGCTAGCATTTAGCAGCATGTCTGATAAAGGCTGAAGGGTAGCTGAGAATATCCTTATTGCCTGACTTGCAGTCTGACATGTCTGCTAACAAACCATTTAAGCTTAGGATAGAATGTTCGACTGCTGGCTGTCGGCTGAGCATGCTCTCTTTTTCGTCGGGAAGAGGATGTGCCTATGGAATACAAGTTCAGCTAGTTTCTTCCCACGTGATTGAATGACCAGTCACATCCTGTGCTGGTAACTGTTCCATTTATAACGCATAACAATGCAAGATCATCTCGAGAGAGTATAATTAATGTGGGATTCAGTTTCAGAAAACTGCTGTATCCATTTTGAAGGTCTTTAATTATAGACTCCGGCGTGTAGTGTCAGAGAACAGGGTAATTCATTTCTTACTAGAAATGTTCCCAGTCCCACACAAATATTCATTTTTAAAGAAAGAGAGGGGGGGAAAAAAGCTGTCAGATGTGAGATCCACTTTGGAATAGCGCAGTGGAGGCTGCATGATGCTGTCTCGGTCAGAATTTTTGATTAAGTGAAGCACATCATCAATTCTGCATGCAGCATAATCGTTGTGCAGGAGATTGCTTTCTCCTCTCCGCTGCTTGCATTAATTGGCTGTAGACGTACACCATTCATTTTAATGGACTATTCACTTATTTCTGCCACTTATTTCTGATGTGGCGTTTTGCTGTGGGGTTTTAAATAGTTTCTTTCAGCTCCATTCTAATGCCCCTGGCTTTTTGAATGTTTTGATCCGAAAGCTTTTTTCCAGACTATTCCAATAGTTGCAGTTGTGTGGAGAATACAGCACTAATCTTGGGGAAACTCCAGCTGTGGTGCTTGGCTTAGCTTTTGGCCACAGGTGAGCTTTCAGGCCATTATGGCTTAAGTAGTGAGCAGCTCACGATCAAGTGTCAAGAGATAACTCACTTTCCATAACAGTGCTGTCCGAGGGTCTTTGGTAGCATTCCCCAGCTTACCACAGACGTTCACTTGGAAATCTATAACATAGTCTTACTAAGAGTAACGGTTTGCATGGGAGACAAGTTCTGTAGTGCGCTAAAAACCACTGTAAAATATCCGTTCTGAGTTGGGGATGGGAGGAGGCAGTAATTGGCAACCAAATATATTACAGAAGTGCAGTATGTGACCATTGTCTTTGACTAATTAGGAGGTTTATTTGGTGGAATGGCATGGCAGGGGGGTTTAGCTGTACTGATCCGTATCACTGGTGATCGTATGATCTGCAGTATTTATAAAGATAGAGTTATTTCTGGTTTGTGCTTTTATTCTGCTTCTGCTAGGTTCTTCTGACTTCAAAGGTGTAACAGGGCTTTTTGAAGAGGCTCTTTGCTATTGAAGTAGTGCAAAAAAAGAATGGTTACTCATGTGTGCTAATAGGTTAATTGTCAGTTCTATCTCTGCTTGATTTTCAGCTTCTTTACTCTCTGAAAGGTGATAAAATAAAGCAAAAAAAAATACAGAGGCATTTTCCTTTTAAACCTCCTTTCTCTAGGCTTCTGAAATGTATTTATGCAGAGACCTCCATCTTAACAAAGGACTCTTTGAGGGTCCTATGGTAGTCTAACATTCCCTTCTTTCACATGAAATTAAGGGCTGTGATTTACTGCAGTGACCTGAGTGCTCTCATTTACAGCTAGCACTTTTTTTTTCTCCTTTTTTTTTCTTTTGTGCGTTTTCTTGGTACGTTAGTTATGCTAACATACTGCTGTATATGTCAGGGATGGGCTTGTGTCGCATAGCTCACGGTGATGGTCAGTGGAGTTACTGGTTAGAATTAAAGGAGTAGGCAGTTTTGGTTGCCTGGTTTGATTTTTCTTTCCCCTAGATGCTGAAGTTTTTGCTTTTCATTGAGTGAAGAAGGGGGACAGATTTTGTTGTTGTTGTTGTTGTTTTGGTTTTTTTACTATTACAGTTTGGTTTTTGTGTGTGTGTTCTTTCTTGTGGTTTTCTTTTTTAAATTTTCTTATCTCAAGTGATGATGGAAGGTATGGAGTGGAAAGGCCCAGTCAGCATTAAAGGCTCATGGGTGGACTCTGAAATGATAACTGTCACACCTTGCTGCTCAGCATTCTTAGGAAACAATAATTTTTCTTCCCCAAATTCAGGATGTATGTCCTAGCTCAGTTACCCAAGCCATTTCCGTTACCATGGAAAAGATATTCAAGAGCAGAGAGCTGCTTAGTAGACCCTCATCTGCCAAGACCAGGGGATAGGCGACTCTGTTCCCTCATTGCTTTTTTCCGTCCTTTCCCCTGTAGCATTTTTGACATGCACCCACTGTCCTTGAGTCTTTGCTGTAATTTTGTACATATCTTTGTGGCATTTAGTGGTGGACTTAAATAGAACATGTTCGGAGTTTTACTTTGTAGCTAGAGATTTTTTAATTTTCTTTACCAGATATTGTTTAGGGTGCTGTTCCATAGAGAATGCTGTTTAAATCAAGGGGGTGCTGCTATTTTTTCTTGTTGTGCTGAACACACAAAATCACGTAAGCCCTTATTTTTTCATGAGGACGCTGCTGGGTTAACCACAGAAGAAACTCTCCAATGCAGGTCATGGCCAAAAGCACCAAGTACAGCACAAGATCTAGCTTATTCTGTAAGACTGCTGACTAAAACGTATATTGGATCCTGTTGGACTTCTTGCAGGAAAATCTTTTTATAGGGGGATTTGACAGGAATCTTGTAGTGTATTGCACAATGTGGGGCTTCTTCCGCTTCCATCACTCACTCTGCTGCCACCACCGCCTCCTCATCTCAGAATATTTCTTCCACAGGTGATTACTGTGGAAAGCCCAGGAATCTTTTTCACATGAGACGTGGTATTATATCTTATTGTAAGGACAGTGAGGCAGTTAGGGCTGCACAGCGTTCCCTGTCCCAATGAGGTTCCCCTCTCGGAAATATTTCAAAAGCAAAGCAGAAGTTGGACTGAACTAAATCTTGTTCATGAACTCCTTCAGGAGGCATGTGATGATCGCCATAATGTCATGAATGACATCTCTGTTCGTGGTGAGCGCCGCTGAAAATGTCACGCGGGTAGCCAACAGGGTTTCCTAAGCACTGGTGGCGGTAGGAGGAGGATGCAGCTCACAGACTACTCCCTGCTATGGTCTCTGGAACCCACTTCCTATTTTGGAGTTTCCTTTCTTCCTTTTTCCGTGCTGCCTCTTTTGGTTTTGCTGCTGTGGGATCTGCCTCTTTGCCACCAGGTGTGATTCTGTGTGGTGGAGGAAGGCTGGGCTGGCTGCCAGTCTCCAGTGAGAGCAGAGGATTGCTGTAAGACCTTGTTTAATTGGTGACTGTCTTTACTGATTAATCTGTTTGTAAGAAATTGTATAGGTGCCTGTCATGGAATCTGTTTTATTGCAGCAAGTGTACAAATCCACCTGAGTAAAGTGAAGGAACTTGCACAACAAAAACAGTGCTGCCTGAAGAAAAGCCCAAAACTGGAGTGGTGAAGAAACAATTGATTCTTTTTCTTTCCTTTGATCATGGTCAGGTTTATATTTGGATTCGGCTCTTAAGCTTGAGTGTTACAGTATTTTTTCTGAAACTTTATCCAGCCTTTAGATAGATTAGCTTGAAAGTAAAAGATCAAGATGGAGGGAGTTTTTGCAGGACACTTGTGAAACATGGTGTGGTAGTGCAGCACAGAGACAACACAGACACGGAAACTGTCCTTCTGCTTGTTCCTATTTATTATGCTTGGCATACAGTATAAACATTATGAAAAGTAATGGAATTACCCTTGGCAGTGTAAGTCTTTTGCTTAGTGGTCTGTGGTGCTTGCCAGTGTTTTAAGTTTTTCCACTCAAATCTTCAGTGTGATGCTCCCTTCAGTGCGGCATTACAGTTGGCATCTTTTTGTTATCTTCTGTCTCTTTTTCTTCCTCTTATTTTTATCTGTCCTCGTCTGTCTTTTTCTTCGCTTTACCAGAAACAAAACATCCTTTGTGGCTGTAAACTCAGCATGCCAAATAGTCTGAATAACTGTAGCACTCTGAGAGTGAGTGCAAAACATAAAAGCGACAGTAAATTCCTTTTAATGCCATCCTATAACAACAGGAATTCCCGGTTTAATAATTGGGGCAGTAGAATGGTTGACCTCATTGTTTGATGCAACCGTTAGCTTGCTTGGCTTGGTTCAAAGTCTGCTTGCATTCTGTGTTTAACTCTGCAGCCAGTAATTTAGTGTTAATGATGCCACATTCATTAACATCCCAATGAGAGCTTTTTCTTTTTTGTGCTTTTCTTCATAGGGCAAATCATTCAGTTACCTGTGTCTCTGGCTTAATAAGTGCTTGCATGAAGCATGGGTTGTTTTACTGCCTTTGTTGTAGCTGTGAAGGGAAGGGCCCTGAAAGCAAATCCGTTAGTCATTTCTGTGGCTGCAGTTTGCATTGACGTTTCTGTCACACACGGAGGTGAATAAATAATTTTATGTTATAATACAGAAAATGCTAGTTAGCATTATCATTAAGATTCTGTGAAGGTTTTGTTTCATTATTTTCAGATAAATTTCCTGTTGTAAGCTCTTAGATGGTGTTTCTTTCTTTGTGAGAATTCCCTCCGCTCCCTTCACTCATTATTCACGCGTGCTGGTTTGCTTGTTTAAGGTTGTTTGGTTGTTACTGTGGAATTGTTTTGAGTATTGGATAGTTAACAGATTTCCCCATGCTACCTTTTCCTCCTTAGAGATGAAAGAGCGTAGATCGCACATGAGAGAAGAGAAAACTAAAAGAAAAAAGAGTAATTATTCTGTGGATATTTCAAAAAAACCCTGAACTTCGGTAACCAGATTGAATCTAAGGCCTCAGAGAGCTTCTAGAACATAGGCGAGAGATCTGCAGTGAAATAAGGCGGCCCAGCTTTCGTAGTGCATGTATAGTTTGCACAGTCTGTTAGCTTTCAGACCATAATGGCATTGTCTGCTACGTATGACTGATTTCTGCCACGCCACGCAGATAATTTCCAGGGGTTCCAGCAAAGCTTTGTTTTATATCTGAAATCATATTGGGGCAGGGGAGACAGCGTGAGCAGCCTCCAAGGGTTTAGATTAGTAATTTACATATATGCAAAACATACTACACACCGCGATAGCAAGTCTGGTTTGTTCTTAGGATCAAAATCTGTTCTGTTATCAGGGAAGCAGGGACCCTGCTGGCGTTGGTCAATCCTGCTGTTAGAGACTCGCTGTGCCCCTGGCTAAGCGTGTCTACCTAGACACCAGCTGGCTGAGCTGCCAGACAAAGCCTGCTGACGTGCAAATGTAGATCAGGTATTACCTGGCTCCTCCTTCTAGTTGTCACTTGCGTGTGCAAGAGATGCCTGTGTGGAAATCACAGCTAGCAGCTGTCTGTAGGGATCATAGATAAGTGTATAAAGCGCTGCGGCCATTGTTTGAAAGTCAGCTTCTGCTCCTGCCCGTGCCCCTGAGCTGATCTTTGATGTCAGAGAAGGCAGCTGCATCTGTTACTGTTTCAGATCATTCATTCTTTAGGGTGTCTTTCGGTGTGCGTCATCTGTAGGGAGGTTTGCAACCCTGATGCTGAATAAGTCATCGTAAATAACCCTAAGAGCATAGACTGGGAAAAGAGAACCTGGACATTCAAATCAAGGCTCTGTGCGATTGCGAGCTGACAGTCTGCAAATCCGTGGTGAGAATCAGGCACTCAAACGAGGTTTGGTTCCTAGCACCTTGTTAGCGCCCAGGACAGCAAAGAGCTTTCTGCTAAAGTGGTTAGTTGTGTGCTGTAGGCTTGTTGAGATTGAACAGGCAGTTTTACAGAAACTTGCTAAGCTCTTCTCTTTGAGGTTCTTTTCTGACGAGTATCTTGTACCTATTGATGTGAGTGAACCACTAAACGTGAAAGATAACACTTAGATGGTTGCTTGTGCATTCGTGAAAGCACATTGGCCAAATTTGTTTGAATAAAGAACCGTCAGCAGTTTCCTAGTTTTATTGGGTAGTATGGGGAAGAGTGACTGAAGGACAGAACTAGGGATGAGAGAATGACTCGCCTAATATTTAGCCTTTAGATTTTGGTCACACTAAAACCTACCTCATATTCAGAAAGTGGCGTGCCCATAACTTGAACTTGATATTAAAAACTTCCTTTCCAAGTTCTGCACAAATAAGCAGGCTTCTGGAAAGCTTTCACTTGCCACTGACTTCCCTGGTGGTTGTCTCATCTGTTGAAGAGCCACAGTGAACTGCATTTATGCAGAGTGATGCTGGGCAGGGGAGAATTTGAAATGTGCAGTCTGATTTTTGAAGGACCCAGGAATCTGCATTAGTATCACATCTTCTGCTTCCTAAGGTCGAGGAGGAGGGGCCTTGCGTCATACCTTAGGGCAAATTTTGAATGCTTTCCCTATGAGTACAGGAAGGAAGGCTTCAAAACCAAAAATAGCTCTTGGTAATAATGAGTTAATGACTGGGGTTTGTTTTTCTGGAAGAACTGGGGTAGTTTTCCTTTGGGGAAATTAGAAGGCATTTTGTGGGGCGGTACGAAGGAGTGCTTCAGCTCTCTGAACGGCATCTAGAGAGCGGACAAGGGGCCTCGCCTGTGTTTATGAGGCTTTACTTCCTGCTTTGGCAATTTCTGGTTTGGGTATAGGCTTCTCATTGGATTGACCCAAGCAGAACAGAAGCAATTTAGGATTAGTGGACATGTTTTTCTTTCCCATCAAATGACTCTTGGTTCAGAAATGTTTATTATTTTACTTCTCTGGTTTGCATTGTCTTCATGCTTCTTGCATTCTGTACTGACTGCTTTTCCCTGTGACTTCTGGGGAGGGGAGAGTCATCTGGCACATGTTCATAGAATTTCATTGCGGCATACAGAAATACATTGTGGCTCAAAATAAACCCATCCGTGGCTCTGAACACTGGAAGAAAGCTTTCCAGACCCACTGTAGTCTTCATTACAGCAAAGAAAGCAGCTGTTAGTGGCAGGAGAAATTTGTTCAGGAGATTGCTATTTCTGCAATTTCAGAGTTGTGCAGCTGTGTAGGGGGACTTGATAATCTACTAGCCAGGAGCCCCATCTGCTTCTAATAAAGCATGCAGGAAAAAGGAATCCAAAAGTGGCAGGCAGGAGCAGTTGTGTAGTACAAGACTGGGAGGCAGGTCCCAGCAGTTGGCTGCTGCCAGTTTTCCCTCCCTCCCTTCCTCTCTCTCTCTCCCCCTCCCTCTCTGTATCTTCATCGTGAGAAGTGAGGGTCTAAGGAGGGATGAAAGATGATGCACTCTTTCCTCTCTCTTTCTTTTTTTTTCTACTAAGAGTTTGAATTGTTATTATGCCCTGAATGCTCTCTGAAAAATGAGCTGTAGGAAAGTACCTTGCGTAGCTGCAGTCCCGGGAAGCTGAGCAGCGACGGATCTCTTTGAGCCCGTGGAAAGTTCAGTGCAGTAGCCCCCAGCACAGGTTCAACCCTGTTTCTACTGGTAGTAGAGAACCCTCAGTTCTGCCGCTGTCACGCCGCTCCTGCCTGGCAGCAGCGCCCAGCGCGGGCGTGGCCGTGCCGCAGGTGCCCCGCTCCCTCTCGCGGCTCGTTTGGGGTTCGGGGTGGTGCTGGGCGGCCGGGGAGCAGCGGGGCGCGGTGGCAGCCCGCTGAGTAGCACACTGCATTTCGGTGTGGGTGAGCTTTGGGAGGCGCGGTTATAGACCACTGACAGATTGTTGTTGTTGTTTGGTTTGAAATGCAAAATAACTAAGTCATTGCGTTTACCTTTTACTGTTCATTCAAACAAATAAACTAAGCAGATTGTTTTTTTTCCCCCTTAATTTCTCCTTAGCAGGAAAATGTTGAAATAACTTCTTCGGTTTCTGCTAAAATAATTCCTGGTGCCCACAATGAAATGCATTTTACGCTGTGTGTTTCTGAACACTCTTTGGAAGAGATTGTTGTTTGGTGCTTACTGTCGTATTGTATGTGTGCAGTGGAGATGCTCTTGCTCAGGGATTCTCAGTGGGAGGCAGGTGCGGCACTAACTGGCCAGTTAACCTTACACGTAGTGGAGAACTGAGTGAAATATATTCTCTGCAGAGATATCGGCTGTTGCTGCTTAGACCTGGCAGCGTATAATGATAGTAGTGCTTCTAATCGGGACAATAAAAGACGTGAACTGTACTGCATTCCCTTTTGCTCTTGGTTCAGATGGATTGCTTTCAATGTTTAAAAACAACTGCCTACTAGTTTGGAGCCCTATGAGCTGAGCTTTATTATTGTGCTACCCTGCAAATGCACTGCATTTCTTAAGGGTGAAACGTGCAAGCTGTAGTTAACTAGCCTTCACAACCTTCTCCGAATATTATTGTTCTCAGTTATTCTTACAGAATTTATCTGGTTGGTTAGTAAACTGAGAAGCCCGCATGTGTGACTCGCTATGGAACACTGAGATTTTATACCTTCATCTGCTGCAGTTATTTTACTTGTCTCGTATCAGATGACTTGCTCTGTTGGATGAATCATTGGTCTGTCTTGATAGGGCAGTTCACTTACAGCCAAGTTTTCTTAGGGAAAAGGTGAGTTGAGGTACTTCTTGTACATTAATCGCTATTCCATTAAGAAGTGCATGTCCATCTGCACTCAGGAATGTATTTGTCATATCCAGGTTTGTTGTTTGTTTGGGTGTTTTTCTCCCCCGGTCATGGGATTGGTTTAGCGGGGTGCATATTCATTGCTTTTGTGGAAGCTGAAATGAAATGAATGTCATCATCCTGTGCAGCTGGAATTGCTGAGATGGATCTTGTTCCCTTTTGGATTCCAAAGCAGTGACCATGAAAACTCGCTGGCATCCTGGCTAAGTTAGCATGGTGGAACCCGTACTTGGCTCTTGTTGCTACCCTGAAAGATGGATGAGGAGACTGAAGTGTAGGACTTTGTGAATCTTTGTGGGAATGTAAGAGAAAATAATGAAACTTATGTGAGGATAAGCTGAATTTTTTTAATCCCTTGTCATTGTGAACTATAGATAAATGAGTAAGTTTAGTGGACCTGAGTAGGAGATAGCAGTCTTGTCAGAAGCAGCTTACAAGTGATAAATATTGTTGATGGGAGCCTTTAGACCTGAACTGTGGTTTTTTGGGATGAGAAAAAGGACCTTGCAAATAACCGAAGTACATCGAGAACCTTTTACCAAGCCTACTCTTCATGCTGCCTGTCTTCACATGTATGCTGATGAGAGCCTGAGTGCATTTTGCTGACTGGCAACATTATGTTGTACTAATGTAAGTTTTACAGTGTATTATTCAAGTTCCTTTTTAAGTAAATGGTCTCAAGGACTAGAATTGCAACACCTGGGGAATATGGTGCTTACAGTATGTAATCTTCATGTGTGGTACTTGCATTGCGTTGATCCAAGTCTCTGACAAACATTTTAGCTTGTAATAGAAGGCAAGTCTTTAACTCTTAACTTGAAAATAGGCTTACTCTTGTTTGGTTTAACTTGACTAAAAAAGCTGCATGGAGAGCATAGTTAAGGTTTTTAATGTTTCCCCATTTCACCTCCAACAACTAGCACAAAAATTTTCGGTGCAGAATACAGCAGTTAGCGTAGGATCCTTAGCAGAGAACTCCAGCGTGGCTTTTTCTGGTTTTACAGTGGTGCCTTTCGGCAAGATTTTTGTCCATCCTTTGCAGCTAACATCTAGCAAGGTTATTCGTTTATGTGGTAGATCAAAAGGCCTCCCAATGCTACATGCAGATTATGGTGAAATAATGGCTCCTGCACAAAGATCCGCCATGCTGCTTTCAGTTATTTAACTCGCATCGTTTCAGTGATAATTACTTCCATATATTTATCTGGCCTCACAGCTCCCTCCGTGAGATAGATCCCCTCTCTCTTTGTACATCACTGGAAACATCCGTGGAGGCATGTAGGTTGTATGATATCATTTCTGGATGGGAAGTAGAAACTGCTTGGACCCTGACACCTGGCCTTAATGCAGGGAGGGCTCAGTTAACTGCCCGCACGTGCCAACTACTGCTGTTGTGGCTTTCAAAGCACATTGGTAATGGGAATTATTGATCACCTCTGACAACTTTGTTGTATCCATTTAGTTTTCATGTAGTATATCATCCTGAAAGATGGGACTGTTAAACCCTTCTTCCCTATAGTCTCTGGAAGGCTCTTTTTACACCTTCCCGCTCAGCTGTTTCACTGTCTGAAATGAATGCAAGAATCGGATGGGTAGAGACTGACCCGTGGTAATTTTTGACTCACGTTGCTGGTGATTCTTTGGATAGCTGTGGATCTAGGTAAGGTTAGGAAATGTAGTTCTAGGATTTCAGCTGTAAAAACAAATGTTGATGATGACGGAGATAAAAGGCAGGATATTGTATCTGGGAGATTCAGACACTTGCACATCTCACTGTTCCCTGGGGACTTTTTATAGTAAAGAACAATTAATAATGGTAACAATGATTCTGAAAGGATTTTTAGTGGTACGTTATCTTTTGGTATTTTTAGTCATGGCAATACAATGATACTTAGATGTATTCTTTCAGTAAGCCTCTACATTGGTTATTTTGAATGCTTCTAGGGTTTTTTTTCTAGTTTGAGGACATTTTTGTTGTTCTTGTACTTTCAGAGGACTGCCGTTGTCTTCCTTCTGCATTTTCTGTTCTACTGTTGTTTTATACGTATATGTGTGTGTGTGTATATGTTTTTTTCTTATGCTACTGGAAAGTAGAAGGTGGTGTGGAAGGAAAGGTATTCAGCAGGGAATCCTCCGGTGGCGCAGAAGTCTTTGCCCTCATAGATCACTGCAGCCAGCTTGGGCTTGAGCATTCTCCTTCAGCCTTCCCCTCCCTGCTTTCTTTCAGTGGGTAGTTCCTGCGCTACAGTTGCAATACAAACATTGTTAGGGCATAGCAACGTGTGGTAAACCTAACTGCGTTAGCCCTGATAGCTACTGTGCCAAGATGTGTGTGATACAGAGATATAGAGAAAGATTGTCCCGAATTCCACTGTAAACTGCAATTGTAAAAGCAAGAGAAGCTAAGAAAAAACAATACAGTCCCCATTTTACAGTCAGAGAATTGAAACAGATTGGAAGTGAGATGATAGAATCATCATGGAATCTTAAGGTTGGAAGAGAAGTCTGTATTGCACTGACATCTGATTGATTTTGGTAAGATGTGGTGGAGAGTTACTTTGGATGTGAGTGGCTCAGTGGTGCGCATGCAGAGATAGGTGAGCATTAAATAGACCCAGAGGTTTGGTGTGCTCCCCAGAAAGCTGACAGCAGATCCATCCTACGACCGCAAGGTGAGTAACGTGTTAGTATACAGCCAAATAGCTGCTGTGCTGGATGGCTGGCAGATGATCCTCGGCTCAATGCTAGTCAGAAATACCTTCCTCTGTCTCTTTCATCTCTGGTTACAAAATACAAGGTGAATATTCAATTCATGCTATTGCCTACAGAAGTCTCTTAAAGGCTGGTGGCATTTCGCTGGTCACCTGCCCTGCGGAAAGGCATTAGCAGAATGTATGATTGCTGATTATGCCAAGTTTTGAAGAAAAAGTGTAAGTTGGGAGAATTTGCTTTGTAAGACTAATACAGGACTTGACTTTGATAGGAAAAGTAATATTAAATATCACATAGACAGAAATGAATTCTTCGTTTGGGATTCATTTAGTTAGTATTTTCTTCCTTGAGCTGGCTGAGCAGATGGGACACAGGTTCTGTTAAAAACTCTTCTAGCTAAATGTCAATATGTTTACAGTGTTATTTCTATCTATTCTGCCCTACAGAAAACCTCCTATAAAGCGCTGTTTTAACACATCAGTGATAAACAGTATTTTATTCATGTCAGCATTGAAGTTTTAATCTAACAGCATCTTGCTCATGCTCTGAATTTCAGGACTGGTTGCATGAATTTTCCTTCTCATTTTTATGATAAGTTCTAACAGGGAGGGACAGTCAATCGTAGTTGAAGTAGGAAACCATTAAGAGAAACATTTTAATTTACTGTTGTGGCTTTAAGGCTTAGTTAGACCCTCAGGTTTCACAGAAAAATTGAATTGGAAGTTTTCTTTCAGTTATCTGAATTTAACATTCATTTGTAAAATGAATGATAAAGCCAAATCAGTATCTTCATTTTTTTTTTTTTTTTTATTTTTTAGAACAAGAAAAAAAGATATGTGTGTGTTCAACAATCATGTCTACATTTTGGAACTTGTAGACCTCTTAGCAAAAGTTATGCCAGTGAGTGCTTGATAGAATTAAGGAAATGAATATATACCAGGGAGCTTTAGGAGAGAGGTAAATCCTCAGGCTTCAGGGTATGCTCCAGCCATTAGTAAATAGGGGTCAGGTGGAGTCTGTCCCTGGATATACATTATCCTAGGGATTAACCTTGCCTGCTTCTGTTTCAAAAGCTTGTGCTGGCTATCGTTGGAGACCAGCTATTGCACCTGACTCCTCCATGTTGTGGCAGAGCACACGGGCCGCAATTACAGACCAGAGCACTGTTCTGCTAAAGTGCTCTTTAAATCGCCAGCAAAGCGACAGGCCCTATCCTAAAGAGCTTAGCTGCAATTCTAGTCATATAATCCCTTGTGACAGTTCCTATTTTCCTATTTAGGGAACACATCTCAGTAAAAAGATCTGATTTTTGAAAGTGCAGAGCAGACATCAAACATGTCTTGACATAGGTGTTCAGTGCTGAATATCGGGCCGCTTTGTAAGTCTGAGGATTTGGGGTTTGAGATTTTTCGTGGATCCTGAAGGAGAAAGGCTTCTTTAGAGAAATCCTGCCTATAGCCCTTAATTTAAGCTCCAATATTCTGAAAATCGTGGTTACCACTCTAGTATAATAGCTCTTTATGTTTAATTATATTGCCACTATTTTCAGGCTTTTGCTGTCAGACTGGGCAGCAATTATTGCTGAGATCCAACTGAATTTTCACCTGTTACAGAAAGGGATCTGATAACTGTTCTTGCTTTTCCTACTTGCTTTTCCTACTGTTTTAAAAGCCAATGTTGTATCTTATAAAGGCTTGAGGCTGGATTCTCACTGCCTTTATTTAGATGGAGTAATTACCCACTAAATAAAACGATAAGCCAGCTTAATTAAGAACACCACAGGCCTCTTGCATTATTGCAGTAATCAAGACACTTGCAGACTCACTCCTCCTGCTGATTGTATTACACTGAGGAGATAAAGTTTAGGCAAGGCAGAGCCATTCCATGGTGAAACTCAATTAAGAACGAGGATAAGCAACTGAAATTACTATAGAAACAAATGCTGCATCCTAGAAGAGACTTGGAATGGTGTAGGGAATAACAGTAGCCTACCTCAGAGAGAACAGGCAGAGAAGCATACTGGTGGTGTGTGAGAGTGTTCTGCAGAACACTGAGGGACTTCATTGCTTGTGACAGACGCTGAACTTCACAGGCCAAATTGTTCAGATATGACCCTCTTGTGAAGAGAGGAGACAAAAAATGTGAGTGCAGCTGAGTGCAAAGCTGGAAGAAAATAAAAGTGATGGATTAATGTGTGTGGCTTGACCAGGCTGATTTTGCTTCCCTAGGATTATAGATATGTGCTTACATTTTGATCAGTAACTTTGGTAGATTTGCAGTGGTTTTAGCCCAGATTAGATAGTCCTGTTTTATAAAGCCTTTATGGTTTTAATACAACGCTGACTCTTTGTAATCTTGGTGATTAGCTGTGGCTTAGGCTGAGTTCTCATAACTTAAAACCTTGCCCTGTTATTTTCCTTCCCATCAAAACTGCTAGAGCAGAGAGTTCATTTTTTATGGGTTATTTTATGTGTGCAGTATAAATGATACATGCTGAACACTTGATGCTTGAAGCTTCTACTCTGACTTTAGACATTCGAGCTCCACCCAGAGAGACCGACGTACTGAGAAGATGTAAATCACAGTAATAAATCAATGTAACCAACTCTTTTGCGTATTTGTGCCTAACATATCAGGATTTGTGTAGAGGAGTTGCTCAGTAGGGTCAGAAGAGGAATCCCTATGTGTGCACGTGAGTTTTTTATTTTGTTGGGTTTTGTTTGTTTTATTTCAGAGGGCTGCTATAAAAGCAGTCTCGCATGAAGTACTCGGCAACAGCAGCAGGGGTCTGGTTCCCCATTATCCTGTATTTTACTGCACGGGGAGAGGTGTGAAAATCCGTTTGCATTTAGAGTGCGCTGAAAGTTCTCTTGATTCTTACCAAAGGGGACAAGAGGATAGAGGGCGCAAGTCTTGGACCATAAGATCTCTTGGACCGTTAAGATCTCTTGGTTCGGGGACTCTGGACATCTATCTGCCTGGAATATGTTTGCCTGTCTTTAAGGGTTTGAGTCTAGCAAATTTTGGATACACCTGATTACGGCAGTGATCTGCAAGCTGCTCAGCAGGAGCTCTGCAGACTCAGCTGAGACTTCACTGAGAAGCCCAGCAACACCTTTGAGTCAGCAGGATTTTCCTTTACATGGTGCACAGAGGTGGTGTGTGGGATAGCTGTAGCTTTGCTTAGGAGCTGCTTGTGGACTTTGACTCTCCCTTTATCCTCTCGGACACACCGTTTAAGGTGACCTATACTTCAGTACAGTTCAAGGTAACTAAAAAGTCTGGCCCCAGCGGGCCTGTAGTGGTAGGACAAGATCTCCAGCCCTCAGGCTTTTCTGGTTTTCTCTCTTCATGCGTACAGCAGATAGTGTGTGTTTGGGAAGAGATGACTGTGTAGAGCAGAGGGTGTGTTTTCTAGGGGAAAGACTGCAGGCTAGGGTCTTAACAGTGACAGCTGTTTTCGAGTCCAGTTTCTCTTATAGGAACTGTTCCTCACAATCCAAAGACTGTGGAGATGCCAGCGCACAGCTGTCACACCATAAGCATTTCCTCTGATGGTGACACAGATACCAGCCAGTGTAATTGTCCTTGGCCTAAGTCGTCTTTTCTTTCCAGTATTTGGGCTGGGAGCAGTGAAAGTGGTTTTTTTTTTTTTTTAAACTAAAAATACTTAGCACTTGTGACATTATATGGCTGTAAGTGTGCTTCCATACTCCAGTGTTAATTTGAGTAGCCTCTGGGTTCAGCTTTTGAATTCTAATGGCCTCTGGGAAGCAGAAGAGTAACTGGAGTTTAGTATATTCCAGGCACGATCTTGCTGTTAAATCAGAGTTCTTCGTCCCAGTATTACAGGAAGCAAGAAAGACGCCTGATAGGGTTACGAGGAAGAATTATGTCTGCTCAGTCTGTCCTTCAGATACCAGAAGGACATGGAAGAGTTCTGGCTTTGAACGGTGTTTCTGTATTATACTTGTTACAGAGATGCAGAAGGATCCGTTCTCTAATAATGGAGAAGACAGATCTTGCCATCAGCCTATCTATGTATAGACAAAAAGAAATTGTTTGGGATATTACTTTTAACTGTTTAAACTATATTTTTTTTCTTTTCACCTCTCTCTCTCTCTCACTTTTTGTAGTGTCTTTCAACAAAAAAGTAAACAAACCACCTGGTTCTTAACCAGCAAAATTTGAAAAATTCTTCTTCCAAGGAGCAGTTTTAAAGGCAAATTACTTATGTCCTACATCCTGGAGTTAATCTGTATATAGTGTTTTGTTGTGACACAGCTTATCTGTTTTGGGATAGAAACCTTAAATTGTGTGCTTATCAAAGAAATAAAGCCTTTTTTCTCGATGTTATGGTTGATTTAAAGCTATTTACTTAGTCCTCTTTGTAAGCAATTGAGTAAGATTCATGCTAGAGATCTACATCTGCTAGTAGAAATCCATTTTCTCGGACCAAGTTTGATGTATCTCTGGTTCCGCTATTTGACAATTAGTGACCGTTACCTGCTATTGGAATTCATGTAAGATTAGATGTGTGTTTCTGAGTTCATGACACTTGGGGGGGGGGGGGGGGGGGGGAAGTAGTTAAGGTAAGAGATTTTATTCCTGCCCATTGCTCATGTAATGTTACTAAGTCTGGGGTTGGGTTACAGAAGAAGATGGAATGCGAGATTAAGAGCTCTGCTTTATCCCACCTGATTTGGTGCTTACAGCACAGAGAAGGCTTTAAAAATTGAAGAGGCTGTTTGGCCTGGTAATGAATAGACACAAAAAGAACACCCACTCTCTCTTTCGTTCCTGTAGCTGATGTTATCGAAAAGAGTGCCTTGCTTGTAGTGTCCAAGAGAGTTTCAGTCCTGACCTCTGTCAATTCTCTGAATTTTTGAAGCACACATCTTCAGCTAAAATGTTCTTTGTCTGACTTGCGTAACTTACGACTTGCAGAGGTTCAAAAGAGAAATATAACAAGACTGGAGGCAAGGATTGTAGATACCCGAGAAGAGCGTTAGCATACACTCAAATGAACTGGCTGATGAGGCTAACTGTAACCCCCTTAACAGTTGTAATTGTCCCAGTAAAAATCAAAGTAGATGCATGCTTTTTAAAGCTGAGGTAACTGTGGAAAAGACTCCAAGCTACCCAGAGCTGCTCCCTGTCACTAAACATGAATTAAATTTCTTATATTTGCTGTGCTGAATTCTTGCTAGGTTTCCAGGAGACCTCCCAGAGGACAGTAGATAAAGCATTTTCTTGCCTTCTGGCAATTTGGTTACTGTTTATCCTGTCAGTCACAGCTGATGCTGGGAGACGTTTAGGTACATGGCAGGGGTGGGGGGCACGGTTGGTTGGTTTTTATATTCTTTCTGCTTCTTCACCGGGATCACAGCTTTTTGAGCTTCTTAGCTGTAAATGATGTCCAAATTTGAGTTTGTATAAACTATTCCTCTTCTATATGTTGTAGTGCCTGAATGAGGAGGGCCACGAATTTTTTGGCTGTAACTTGATGTTAGTCTGACAACTACATAGTTAAAATAGTAATACGGCAGCAGAGAGAAGAGCCAGTAAACAAGCTCATTTCACTGTTGCCTGAGGGCGTTTTTCGTTCCTGTGCTTGTTGAGCAAATAGGCCAGTGTATTAGAATCACAGAATCATAGAATGATTAGCGTATTATTCTTTCTAATCTTTTGGCTTCTCTTTTCATTATATTAATGCTTTAGTTTTTATTCAAGGGAAAGATGTCTTAATGATGCTAATAGTCCTAATGATTTCCTGAAATTCTGGAGGTTCTATCAATGTGGTAGCTGCAAAGGTCTTCCAGTTAGCACATTACTTTAAATGTTATTACAGCCTACCCACAAATTATAGTGGTATTTCCAGAGGCACTAGCATATTGAGCAAGTCCCTAGACTTCCCCATGTCTGCCCCATGTCCCTAGTCTGCCCCATGACAGTGCTTTGTCCTTGGAGTATAAGCGGCTGGTTTTGTTCACCATCATTGAAGGTTTGTACAAAAAATTAGTAGTGTGAGGATTTGCAGGTATACTCAGTGGTGGCCTGGTTCTGCTGTCATTGAAAGCAGTACTCCAGCATCCACTTGTGTGGCAGTAGGATGCTGTAACCAAAGGAGCTGAAAAAACCCAAAATCCAGACTGCATGGGCTTCCCTGCTTCTGTGCAGTTGTGCTGTGCCTCCAGTCTCAGCAGGTTAGTGCTCCCCTTTACTTCCATCATCTGCTTGGGTCATGTGTCTCCAGACAGGAAAAACCAGTGAAGAAACCAAGAATCAAGTTGGAGTTGTACAAGAAGGCCAAATGCCATGGGGCTTGGAGTAACTCTTGGAACTGTTTTGTACCTTGATTTTTGTGACCAGCTTACTTGACTATTTCAAAGCTGCTAGCCCTATTATAGTTGCTTCTAGTTTTCTGCAGTTGCTATAAATACCAAAAACGTGTTTTCCAAGTTGAAAAACAAGGAGATGAAGTAATCCCTAGAAATGTCCAGTGGTGGTTCCAGTCTGCTTCTGCAGTTCAATCCTGTAGCGTTATGCTTTTTCTGATGCAGAATGTGCATTTGTTAATTCCTTCTCTGTAAAAATCATCTGACATTAATGTAATATTTCCTTAGAAATACTAACATATTTTATTGTTCTTTTGCTTCCCTATGCCTTGTACTCTTCCAGTATGGTTTTATATAGTCAAGCAACCTTCTCATATTTTTAATGTAAAAGGCAGGTCATTAAGTTTCTTTTTCACGTAATATAGCAAGGAAAAATGGAATTCTCTAATCTTACAATATTAGGTTGTAACGCAGCGTTGGTAGTTCCTGTGTACTACAGAGGAGTCAGCTGTAAGCTGGTGGTACTTGTTCTTGCTTTTTACCTGTGCCTGGCCTTGGGACTCTGCTAGCTATCGGCATATTTCTGCTTGTTGTGTCATGAGTGATCAGGAATAACCTTTTGGAGTCTGTGTCCTGTGAATGTTATCTGATCAGAGTCCGAACATTTGCAGCTACAATCCAACTTGGCTACTTCACGTGACAAATCCTGATTTGACTGATGATTGGACATTCCAGCAGGAATGTTGTGGGCCAGTCCTTCTGGCGAGAGATACACCAAGGCTTAGCATGCCTTGCACACTTCTTTTGGCTACTCTCGTGCGTTTCCCTCAGCTTTGGCATTCAGCAAGGAAAAAGCTCCCTAGGCACTCTCGCTCTACTGGGTGACGTTTCCGTTGTTAGTGTTAACGCTGATTGAGTTGCCTGCCTTCGTGGTATAGGTCCAAACTGCTTGCATGCCAAGAATCTGCCAGGGTGAATTTTTGTAGCCAAGTTACAAATCCTGGAGACTGCAAGTTTGTAAAATAGATGCTGACACAGCACATCCCATACAGCAAGAATGCTTTTATGCATGTAGAAAAAGCTTTGGATTACAGATGTGCATCTATGGACTTCATTGAGTGTGAGTGAAATCAGTTCCTGGTGTAATATTGCCGACTTTGCTCGTGTTACACTTGCACTCTATGTGGCCCTCTGACACCGCACAAGACTTGAGTGGCTATCTTTCTTTTGAAATAATATGCAAGCTTTCATACCCTCCTCCTGTTTTCTTAGGGCTGGCTTTGATTATGTTCTGTGTAACCAGGGCCTAAGTCAGGCCTGATAAGGCTCTTGGAATTGTCTTCCTCACCAGGGTAAGTAAAAAAGTTTGAGCACAAGACATATCTTCTCTATTTTTTTCAGGACGAACAGTGTGTGTTTTAGCACGCGCCAGTACAGGCAGCTAATAGACTTTTTTAATGTCGTGTTGTGCAAAAGCAGTGATCGTGTGTGGCTCTTGAGTACAGTCTTTGGCCACTGAGGGGGCTGAGCCTATTGAGTCATGCTGTGTTTGAATATGAAGTGCCAGGTCACTGCGTAACGTCTCAGTCCACTGTTTAGGAGTTTAGATGAAATGAGGTTACCTAAAAATTGAGATGAATAGTAACTAAAAGCAAGAGCTTCTTATCTTAATCTGTGGTTAAAAAAAGTGCCCGCTCAGGTATAGTATTCAGTAAAGAAACCTTTCTGTATAAATTCTTACAGCACGTCTAGCTTTGTGGTAGTCCTGAGATCCTGAATTCAGTTTATGATTTTTAGAGTGGGAACAGCACGGCGCTGCAAGTTCTCCACACTTCTGTGTGGGTTAACAGAACCAGTTTTGTTCATTGACAGATGATTAGCCGGTGGGGTTTTATGTTGTTGGAAAGCTGACATTTGTCTCAGAAGAGAGAAACCGAGAAATGTTGCTGATTTGTACTGGGGTGCCAGTTCCCAGCGTAGAACTGTGTTGAAAGGTCCGCAGTCTGCACCACCACCAGCGGCGTTTCATGAGAGATTCAGATGAGGCAGTCGGCTCGCCACCCGGAACAGCCTGGCAAGCAGCCTGAAGTACTCGGTGTGCAGGGGTAGAAAAAAGAGCTGCCATGCTCTGCGTCGATTACGCTGAATCCCAGCAAAGAGGAAAACTAGTGTGATACCTTAGGGGAATAGCTACTGGATTGTCTGGAAAACTTTACTGACCGTTAAAGGACAGAGTTAAATAATCAGAAGTGGTAGACCTGCTCCAATCACTGCACTGTGTAACAGCTTTTGCTGGGTTTTGCCGACATTATTCAGACTTAATTTTAAAATTTTAGGCTGAATGGAAGAGCGAGCAGTCGTTTCCCAGCCATGTTTTCCTTCTCTGATTTAAGCCTTTTTGCTGAAAAGAATGTTTTCGTGGAAAGGTGCCATTTCCTGTTTCTATAAAAGCTGCTTTGCTGCTGAGAACATCTACTACGTTTCAGTGCTGTTAATCTGACGAGGCTACTGAATAGGCCAAACCTCTTGAAAGTCTCTTATCACACGTGTCGCGTGTTCAAGAAGTCTCTACCTGTATTGATCAGACTGCAAATCCTTTGAGTTGGGCATTTTATTTATTTTCAACAGTACCAGACCATTATGAACTTTGTAGGTATACATGGATGACCTCTCTTAATGTGTACTCAAGCACAAGAAGATTATTTGCTTTTAGCTGTGCAACTCTGACAGTGTCTAAAGGTAGGATACTTTGAAGATTCAGAATAAAACTAAACTGACACTGGGATTTTTTTCTTTGAAATTGTTGAGTAGCAGTAACTGCATATTTTTATTATTGCTATTAAAATTTGGGAAGTCTTACGTTTTCTTTCCAAGTCTATGATTTTTAGTTCTTTCTAAACTATATAGTGATATTCAGCTATCCAGGAATTCCCAAATCCCTCTAGGTATGAAAGATTAATTTACACATTAAATAAAGTATTGATTTCTGGCACTTTGTACTTGGCAAGAGATGGCTCCAGATACGAATTTAAACTATTAAAATATATAGTACTCTGTGAAGCACGCTTGTGAGCCACAATTTGAGAGGCAGTATGTCTCTGAAATGCATGTGGAATATTTAAGGACTTGGATGCCAGCAGTGTGAAATCCTTTCCGAGACGAATAACACAAAGGGCTGTTGATTCAGTCCTGATAATACAAAATTGTGAGTTGACATAAAATAGGATTTAGAGGATTAGAAGTCACTGTCTAGTAAGTAAATAATTGATTAAGCATCTCCAATTAGTTGCCACAACTTGGACTGCATTGCTAGAGCTGGACATTCTGTCTCTGGATCGATTGTGGGCACTGACCAGACTCCTTTTCCTGGAGGTGACGCTTGTGAGCGGTGAGAGTTCTCTGTTGCCGAGTAAGCTTACCTTCCAGCCTGTCCTTCAACGGCGGCACTAATAAGGTTTCTCTTTGCTTTCCAATTAATCTCTAAAGAGCATGATTTTCTTTGAGACTGCGTCTGCGTTGTCCCAGCTGGCTGAAACTTGTGATTACACTGGCTGATAATGGGAACTGGGACACAAACCCCACACATGGGGGACAGCGTTGAGGCCGGTTTGCTTCCTGAGGAAATAAAATTGGCATAAACTCAGGTAGGAAGTCTTCAGGGTGCCTTGGATTTGGATATTTGTAAGAAACTTCTGCAGATCCTTGTATTTTTAAGTGCAGAACATGTGCCTCAAAAGCTCAAGTTGGGTTCCTTGAAGCAACTTTGAAGAGGTATCCAAAAATGAAGACCCCTTTAATTTTTTCTTGCTTTTGGAAAAATCGTGATTCTTTGTCTTCTCCCTTCAAGACTTAAATTGCTTTTGCCTTCCCCTGAGCTGCCACAGGACTGATACATAGATAATAAGCGTATGACCTATGAGTTAGAAGTAGCTGTGTGTGTGGCCCATCTTCCAGGCTGCTGTCAGCAAATCAGAGCTACTATACTATGGGATTGTTGATTTACGGCAATATAACAATGCTGCACGAGTGACAGAATTGATTTTGACATGACCTTTCACATACTGTGACAGCTACTTCTCTCATTAATTTTGAACAGAAACAGTAAGCGGCGGGGGGGTGGGTGGGAGGGTGGGTGGAACCAAACCGTATCTTCTATGGTGGAAAAGATGTCACAGAATCATAGAACAGCCCAGGTTGGAAGGGACCTCAGCAGATCATCTGGTTGAACTTTGCTTCTGCCTGTGGTTTGACCTCTTCGGAAACAGAGAAGAGAGAGTTCAGGGCCAGGCTGGATGGGGCTCTGAGCAACCTGATCTAGTCAGCGGTGTCCCTGCTTCTTGCAGGGGTGTTGGACTAGATGACCTTTGAAGGTCCCTTCCAACCCTAATCATTCTATGACTCCATGTTTTCTTTCTTTTTTCCTTTAACTGAAGTACAAGAAGAAGGTTTCTTTTCCTCCTGAGACATTCTGGTGCTAACCCATGATAGAGCAGGCAAAAGGAGAAATTGTTAACAATACGGGAATGGCAGTCCGCTCATGGAATGAATGAGCCAGACCTAGAATACAGCTTCCTTGAGTGAATCTGGTTAACTGCAGTGATGAGAATGTTGTACTGAAGTTAATCATTTCTATGAAGTAAATACTTAATTTCAAGCTTTTCAGCTAGTCCAACTTGAACTATTGCTAAAAATATACCCCAAAACTAAATCACTGTATAAAAAAGGTTGGGAAAGAATTATTTTCAAGACTTGAAAATCAAATCTCATGCTAACAATGCTACTGCCTTCAGTAAGACTAAATGACAGACTGTAGGGGAAATTAAGCTTGCAGATTATAGGGATTGCTTCATTTCAGTAATGACAGAGACATCTCGAGAGCTTCAGCTCTTGCAGGGTTGTTAGCTACTGCTGCATTGTAAGTGAAGCAATAGTTCTGTTCCACAAAAGAATGCAGTATGTGTGCATGCTGCGCTGCAGACTGCCAGGATAAACTAGCTGCAGCAAGATTAGAGTTAAATCATGAGCTTTTACAAATCCTGGTTTTTTCATCTTCTCTGGATTCTTAATATACCCATAATGCAATGTCACTCACCTATGTTTCTCTTTAAGTAGAAGTTTGTAACTTCCATAGTTTTTAATTAAAATTGTCCGTACTCTGATTTAATGGCTCCGTAAAGCATCTTGGCTTACTCTGCCTCAGGTAAATGAAAATATTTGCTGTGGCAAATAGGGCTATTAGTTTTATGATCCATAACAATAAAAAGCTTTTATCAAGAATGTCATCGGAAGAGCCATAAAACTGTGGTCTGTGTAAAACTACTGATATGTCTGAGAAGCTTTATTTGGTTTGCAAGTTTCTGTAGAAAAAGATGTTAGTGGCATCGTTTTTCTGGTGTATCTTGTGGTCGCTTCAAAAATTAAAAGCACTTCTGAGCAATGTTTGAAAAGATTCTGTACCATACAAAGGATGGGGTCACAATTTGGGCAAGAGGTCTGGGCACAATCTGTTATTCCCTCTGCTCTGCACAGATTGCCTGTATCAATTGGGCGTGCTGCTTTGTCCAGAATCAAAATAATTTTGAGCTAGATTGAATGTAGAAGAAATCTTTCTGAATTCTCTGTTTGTATTTTCGTGGTTACGCAGTCTGGTTGGCTCACTGATTTCAGCTGCTTGGGCAAGTGTGTATTTCTCTGGCAGGCTGCATTTTTAAATAATCTACAGACATTTTGCAGATCAGCAGATGGACTAGCAGACAAGGCTTTCAGCTCAGAGAGATAGCTTTGTCCCTTGTAAAGGGTGTGTGGTGGGCCTAATATCTAATCTAAAACTACCTCCCTCTATTTTGAAACCATTACCCCTTGTCCTGTCACAGCAGGCCCTGCTGAACAGTCTCTCCCCATCTTTCCTGCAGCCCCCTTGAGGCACTGGAAGACCGCTGTAAGGTCTCCCCGGAGCCTCCTCTTCTCCAGGCTGAACAGCCCCAACTCTCTCAGCCTGGCCTCATAGGAGAGGTGCTCCAGCCCTCTCATCATCTGCGTGGCCTCCTCTGGACCCTCTCCAACCGGTCCATGTCCTTCTGATGTTGGGGGCTCCAGAACTGGACACAGTACTCCAGGTGGGGTCTCACCAGAGCAGAGTAGAGGGGCAGAATCACCTCCCTCGACCTGCTGGCCAC
>JAAGAY010134480.1:0-35387 GCA_011801015.1 Ardeotis arabs
ATCCAATGACTCAGAATCAGAGAATTTATCTTTTACACAGTTATTGCCTAAACATCCAGCATAAACATGCAGAGATCTGGAGGACTTGTTCTGACTGTGCTGATTAAAGGCAAAGAGCAAGATGGATGGAGTCAGTTGTGATCAGCAGGCTACAGCGTCCTGCTGTGCTCCAGTCTCTGCCATTGTGCTGGGCTCTGGGTACCAGACTTGCCATGGTCCTCTCAGCTCTAAAAGGAAAGCTGGCTTTGTTTGCCTGTAAGCATCTGCAAACTGTTCTGACACATGATCTACCCTCTCAGCAAGGCCACTCATTAGGCTGATTATCACTTCAAAGTTTGTATTATCATCCATCTCTAAAGGCAATTAGGAATGGGTGGCTTTGAGTATCAGACACTGGGTGACACTAAGTGACTCATCTTTATTGATTCTTTTGTGAGCAGAGACAGTGATTGAGATGATAGGATTGCAGCCTACCTGCCCCTTTGACTGGTAAATACTGAAGAAAAACGGTGTGTAATTAACTGACAGTTAATATAGGTTCTGTTTAGTGTTCAGAAAGCACAATAGTGGAAGCTGCCCAAAAGGAACAAAGTAATGAAACTCCTTTGACAAGTTAAACTCTGAAGCCAACTGTGTAATTATCTGACAGTTAACGGGGGGAGGGGAGGACTCGGGTTTGTATTTATGAGACCAAAGGAATTCCTGCGCCTGAACAATGGGGACAGTTACTGACAATAATCATAACAGCTACACAAAATATTTGTTTGTGCAAGCCTGCCTTTCGAGCGAATACCGAGCGGTTTCGGGGGCCGGGGAAGCCGCAGCGCTGCAGTGCGGTGCGGTGCGGGGGTTGCGGCTGCCTCGGACCGTGCGGGGAGCGGAGCCGCCGACGGGGGCTGCGGGCCTCCAAATCGGGGTCACCCAGCTGCTGTTGGGACGGTCAGGCTCTGGCCTGATCTGTGCTAGGAAACGTCCTGGCAAAACTTCATCCACACTGGCTGGCGTTCACAAGTAACGTTGCCCGGCTAACAAACCCTGCACTCTCTGCACAGTTAGAACTGTTCCTCTCGATGTAGTGACACAAGCCTTCTGCCAGAGCCAGTCGGTCAACACCGAAGCAGGCAGAAGGCACACTTACTGGTCCTCCACTGCCACACGATAAGTTGTCCTCCACGTATGCGCTCTCCCACGACGCAATGTTCCCCGTAGGAATTGCGTGTGTGGCAGCATTTGGAAATCCTCTGCATGAGGGCCACGGTCAACAAGGAAGAAAAAGTCAAATTGATGTTCCAATGTGAACCATACGATTTTGGAAAAGGACATACTTGGTCATCTCCTGGAAGGCACTAAGGAGAGAGCTACTGACTTTTAAACTTCACAAAGAAGGAGCATTACTACTGGAATGAGCCTTCTAGTGGGTACTGACATCTGAAAGAGATGATCAGGGCATGCTATTGGAAATGTCAGTGTACTATCATGGAGTTTCAGAGAAAGTCCTGTCGGAGTCTTTAAGGTGGCGTTTTGTAGCCTGAAGGCCGTCTAATATTACTTGTGATTTCATCACCCTAGGAGTGTGGGGGCTTCTTTTTTAATTTTATAGGAATTGTCAATGAGTAGGTAATGCTTTAAGTTTCTTTGGGAACTGAGGATCTCAAAGCACGTGACAGACTTAAATAAGCCTGAGAGTGTGTCCATGCCATAAACATAGAAAGGGAAGCACATCAGGCCTGCAAATTCTAAAAAGTATATGCACATACAGCATATAAATGTAAACTAGATAGCTTGTTGAAATAACACTGCTCCATGTTTTCCTTTCCTCTTCTTTTCTGTTAACTTCCCATTGACCTTTTCTATGCAACAGAGAAAGACTTTGGGGACACACAGAAATGATGGCAAGGAATTCTCATTTTGAGCTGTCTCTGACGTAAGTAATTTCCCTACTGCTAGCACTGATCACATCTTGTTGGACAAGCTCACAACAGGGATGGAAAATGATCTGTGGAGTTTGTGGGGTTCAGAAAAAGGCCCAAACAAACAAAGAATCAGGATGACTTAGGGAGCTATGAGGTTAGGCATTGGAAGGCAAGGTAACTTGATGGAGATGGGGATTCAGTGAAATGGAATGGTTGAATCATGAAGCGATATCAGTATCTTGTGGCAGTGGAAGATCAGCAAGACTGTGTGGACTGAAGTCTGTGGCAGGTTATCTACTTTTAGTCATCATGGTAAATAATGAACTCAGTATTGTATGGCTGGAAGATCTCTGGCTGCTTCAGCAGAGGACTAGCCAAACACAAGGAAAATATTACAACTGTACGTGGTCTTTGTGAAACCACTGCAAAAGCAAAATATTGTACCAAGTTTGAATACTCATTCTCCCAAAAGGAAATATTGACAAGGTAGAAGAAGTACAGAAAAAAGCTATAAAGATCTATGTGGAACACTAAAAATCCTAATCTATTTAATTTATCTAAAGGAAGCTTAAAAACATTCAAAACCATCCAAAACCATCCATTTAGTTGGGATATTTTAATCTATCAGACAAATACTTAACAAGGTTCAACATCTGGAAACTGAAACCTGACAAATTCAAAGTAAAAATAAATCATACATTTTAGAAAATGAGAGCCATTAACCATTGGAAGAGGTTACACAAGGGTGCGAGGTTACATAGGGGTGTTGTGGCTTTCTTTCTGGTTTTAAGTCAACAAGCATACCTTAATTAAGAAGTAGGCCAGAAGTACTGGAAGAAGGACACCATAACAAAATTATCCAGCTTGTAGAATGAAGAGGCATTGACTAGATAACTGTATTTTTTTTTCCTCTGGATTTACATGTATGAGGGGGGGAAGTAAAGAGGAGCTGAAGAGAGAGTGAGAAGTGGGAAAGATGCCTATACTAGCGGCTTGCGGATGCTGCTGAAGCACAACATCTCCAGAATCCTGGCCCTGCCGCTGCTGGCCTGCTGTGCCTTTGGCAAGTAATGATGTCCTGCAAGCTTTTTAATTCCCCAGGCATCCTTTGATTACCTCATCTACTTGAAATAAAGTCATAAGATAGTGCTGCTTCTGCATACAGGTGTTATTGCAATACAAAACCAGAACAACAACAAAGAGCTTTTACATGGTTAGCTTCTCCCTTCCAAATCACATCCCAGTCAGGCTTCTGAATCTTCTTGCAAGAAATGTAGGATCAATTTCAAAGACTTGCACTGATACAACAGTTAAAATTAATCAGTATGAGAAATGCATAGTGGAACAGAAAGTAATAGCAGCCACTGGAAGAATTGTCAGTGGGCAACAGTGTGACAAAGGGCGCTAACTATGGTAACTTCAATTGCGTGAGATTCTTTTATTCTTCCTGAGACATTTTCTTATGTTACAATAATAAAAGACATTTCAAATTCATATGATCTAAAGAATTTCCTTTGGACATGCTGTTACAGCTCCCCTCTTCCAGAAAGTACACAGGAAAGTCAGACAAGAGGAAGGGAAATCTTCAAGCACAATGTTTGCTAATTCATTTTGACCTCCACTACTCATTTGTAAGGTCCATTCTACTTTCTCTGTCTCTCACTTTACCTTCTTTCCAATTTAATCTGATCCAAACAAATTATACATGAACAGTCATTTTCTTTTGGGTCTTGTTCACCGAGATACTTAGCAAACAATCAACTGACGAACAAGATAAGGACAGCAAAAGAAAGATAAGCTTTTGTTTAGATAGTGGAATCACAGATAAAGACCAAAGCAGACCTGCATAAACTCAAGAACCAGTGATATTATCTTTTAAGCTATGGCACTGTCCTTGCTTCCATTGTGTTTATTTGCTATACATACTCATAAGGCCTAATTTACAAATAATTTTAAATGTACACGATCCAAATTGAGGGTTTTTTTTGTACTCCTTTTGGTTGAAATTGAGGGAGGAAGCCTGAAAAGTATATAATTTGCTTTTGAACATTTGTGGTTTTAGTTTGGAAAAAGCAAAGAAAAAAAAATCACCTGAACTGACAGGAAAACAGGAAACAGAAAAGAAAAAATGTGAAAATTACAATATGGGAGCCTCTCCTGTCTTTAGGACTTAGTTTTATTAGTGGTGCTGGAGATCTGGTACCATGACTATAAATGTAGCACAGATTCTATGGATAAAAACACCATCACAGCAGACATGCTTTGCTTTCAAGTCAAGTATTTCAGAGCACTTTATGAACATCAGCAAAATAAGCCTCATCGCTTTCCTGAGGAGTAGGTAGCAAAGATTAAGCCCTCCTCATGGATGGGCAAACTGAGTTACAAAGCGATCAGGTGACTGGCCTGAGGTGAAGCAGCAGGTCCAGCAAGGTGGGGAATGGAAACCTGATCTCTTGACACATGCCTCTATTCCCTCACCACAGGACCTGTACTTCTTCTATAATAGCCAATGTAAAATAATGGTCTCTAGATGAAACTCATAGAAAATTGCAGTCTCTGAAGAAATTTATTTGGCACCTTTCATTACCACTGCAGCACACTATTATTTTTTAATGCTGCTCCTATTTATAATACATGGAAAACTATAGCAATTCATTTATTCTGTGAGAAAATGTATGTGTACAATTAGAGTACAACTGAATATTTAACCTAATGAATGAACCAAATATTTAATTTGATGAATGTGACCTTTACTAGCAAGTTTTGCTGAGAAGATATACTTAAATGTTGTTCTGCTGAACATACATACAATATATATTTGTGTAAAATGTTGCTGGAATATCTGTATTGTTATAAATATGGCCTCAAATGATATTTAAATATGGACCTAAGGAATTTTTTTTTAATATAAGGAACTTAGAATTTGAGCGTGCAATTTCTTCATGTCAGAGAAACAGGCTTTTTATGAATTTTTGTTGGAATGGCTTTGTGTATATAAGGAGATGTTTCTTTCCCTTAGTTTGTGTTATATAGAAGCTTTAAATCACCACTTATACAATCATGTGTGATAAGAACACTGAAATTTCCTACAGACAATTTAAAGTGGATATACATACCCAGAACTGTACTGATTGAAGCCTTATGCTGACTGCAAACACTTCACTGGGACACTCCCAGCTGAGGTACTGTCCATGGACACAGGTGTTCACAAACTTTTTAAAGAATTATGAAAAGAGATGTTGTGCTTGTCTGCTCTTATACCTGTTCAGAAGATCAAAGCAGAAACAGACATAAACATTTCCCAGTGTCTTGTGCATCAAAACTCAAGGATGGTGATGTAAAATTTGGCTGCTGGGGAGCAGATTGGTCTGACTGATCAATATAACATAAGAACAGAGACACAAAGGAAAGGAGAGGTTCAAGGCATCCGGAGGGGAAAAAGGTGTGAATTTGATGCAGTGGAATGAAAGTAACAAATGAAAGAATTCAAGGTGCCTGTGATGGATACCATGGTCAATATGGTGGATAACGACCATAGCAGCGGTGTTTTGAATGCGCAGAGGGTGTGTAGAACCGACTGGCACAGCTGGGGACAGGAAAGGAGAAGGAGAAGCAACTAGGTGAATGATAGAAAAGTCAAACATCAAGCAAGAAGGTGAAGGGAAATGTGAGCCACCAGAAAAAGTCATTCTGTGGAAACATTAGGGAGAAAGCAGTAATAAAGTTTAGCCATAGTTTTGATGTTTGGAATGAGGGACAAGGATCACCTGAGGAAGACATGAATTTTCAAAGGGAAGAAAATAATTCTTAAATTAGATCTAGATCTGGCTCCATGTTTCAAACATCCTCTAGTCTGGAGTTTTGCTCAGCTCACAAAGGGAGGAGACATTAAAAACTGGGTTCAGATTTCAGTCACACTAAAGGTGCAAGGTTTTGGTTTGACACTGTCTTAAAAGAAAACGCCATATAAAACAGCTTGGAGTTAGGTCTATATAGAGGCCAAAATATAGAGTATTATGGTGATTGATATTTGTTTAGGAGTCAAATTTGTTCTGCATGAAAAAGCCAGGGAAAGGGTTCCTCTTCTCTGATTCACTGAACAGAAGGTAATTGAAAGATCTCTTTATGGCAGGATTTACGACCCCTGAGCCTCAGTCATTTTGAGCTAAATAATAATGCATTTGCATCGTAAGTGTATCTAATTTGAATTTCGCTTCCTGCCTAAACACTTTGAAAAAATGCATGCCTTGAGGTGTCTGCCTGAATAAAATTCCTGTGGAATTGAGGCCAACAAATAAAGTATGTCGTGGTGGGTTAGAATCTGCTCTGCTCTGGAGAATAGCTCCCCTGATAAACTGTCTGATTTATAATGACAACTGCTCCCACTGTTGTATACAAGTATACCTTACAGTAATGGGGAATTAAAGAGGCTTTCATGTGAACGAAATATTTAACTTTGAAGTCAGTGGGAGCTGAGAGAGCCCAGCACCTCACAGGATTAGTCCCTTGGGAATTAACCTTTTCACCTTACTATAGAGGAAGGATGAAATTTTAAGAAGGGATTTTAACGGTGTCAGTGTACTGAGTAGTAGGAAGGATGAGAATTCATAACAGTGAGTTATTTTCTACTTCAATGAACACTGGGATCATTCTATAAGACTACATGACTTTCTCAGCACCTTGTCCCCACGAAGACTTACACAGAATTAGTTTTCATAGAGAATGTAGCCTGCGGTCCTTTGTCATAAGCTTGACCATAGAATAGAAGAACCTCAGGAGGGGACTTTATGTTTTAAGTTGCTGCATTAACTTATCCATCAGGACCACATCAGTTGTGCAAAAGCAATAACAGTTTTTATATTTTCCTGTGAGAGACTTTCCATCTACCTTTTGCCTTCTGTTCACTGTTTGAATTAACAAAAGTGACCATGGAAATCCAACTGATTCTGCAGTTTCTCAGTCAAAACTGAACTCATTTTTTCCAGGTGTTCTTTTGTTGATGATTATATTAAAAGTTACTTTTAAATTGACTGTGGTGAAACAAACAGAATCTGCCATTGAGGGAAAAGACAAACTGCTTATAATTAGTTCTGGCAGCTGGAGGATGGCACTCCTGCTGTTTCTGCTGCTGGCACTGTAAAATACATCGTGTCACAATGCATGAATTATCTGAGGTCAGCTCTTCAACACACCCAAATTGCTAACAATTATTAATTAATTAGTATCATTATGGGACCGCCTTAAGGGCCCTATCAGTCCCCTTGAAATGATTAAAGTGACTAAGAAGGAAAAGGAGGTAGAAGTGATTAGTGATGAGCAAAAAAGGTAATTCTAAGGCAACCTCATATGGGTCTAATCTTGCAAGACAACTGATGCTTCCCAACTGATCTCAAACGCTATCCTCATTATCTCCAAGTGCATTTGAGTTGCATGGGAATATAGATCACCTGTTGCATGTTAATGTATTTTTCATGACTAAAATTTTGCTATCTAAGCATTATTTTCCAATTTTTTTCATTATCTTTCTTCACTTGCTCTTCCTCTGAAGGCTTCATTGACAATACGTCAGGAGCTATATCTCAGAAGACGTGTAGTTATAATGCTAAATAGTGCTATAGCTAACATTTTGTCATCTGTCTTCTGAAATGAACTGAAGAACTTAATTCTGCAAAGCTTCCCATGCAATTCAAAAGTTAAATTACTTAGAGTGGATTTTAAAAGAACAAATGCAATGAGAGAGGAAGAAAGACACCATTTATTAACTGGTGATTACACGTTAAGAATGAGTGAGACAGAAAGTCTCTGATTCTACCTAAATGCCACTTTAGGAGCCTAAGTCCTTATTTATGGAAAAACAACACTGTCAAGATATACTGCACTCACTGTAATGTGCACAAATAAATAGATATCTAAGGTACATGCCTACTGCAGTGATATCTGATTGTGCAGAATAAAGGATGTGCAAAGTTTGTCAGATCGTGATAGTTTAGTATCATCCAAGTTTTACAGAAGTCTCCAGTCATTGTAAAGTGCTATTTATAAAATGTCTAAAAATATGAGATGATGCTGTCTAAAAATACAGTGAGTCAGGTGATACGGGACCAGATAAAAAGCAGAGACTCTGTGGCTATATGCTGACTGGATGCTCCCTCTCTACAGAAAGTATGTCTGGTAAAAGTTTCCATCAGTTGATGTGGAATGAAGAAGAGGAAAACAGCCTTGATTGATAGACATTTATGAGAAATCAGTAGATAGTTCATAGAACCGTAGAATAGTGTGGGTTGGAACGGACCTTTAGAGGTCATCTCATCCAACCCTCCTGCAAGAAGCAGGGACATCTCCAACCAGATCAGGTTGCTCAGAGCTCCGTCCAACCTGACCTTGATTGTCTTCAGGGATGAGGCATCTACCACCTCTCTGGGCAGTCTCTTCCATTGTTTCACAATCCTCATTGTAAAAAATGTCTTCCTTCTATCTAGTCTAAATCTACCCTTTTTTTTTGGTTTAAAAACATTACCCCTTGTCCTATTGCCACAGGCCCTCTAAAAAGTTTGTCCCCATCTTTCTTACAGGCCCTCTTTAGGTACTGAAAGGTTGCAATAAGGTTTCCCTGGAGCCTCCTCTGCTCCAGGCTGAACAGCCCCAGCTCTTTCAGTCTTTCTTCATAGGAGTGGTGCTCCAGCTCTCTGATAATTTTTGTGGCCCTCTTCTGGACCTGCTTCAACTGGCCCATGTCTTTCCTGTGCTGAGGGCTCCAGAGCTGGATGCAGTACTCCAGGTGGGGTCTCACCAGAGTGGAGTAAAGGGGCAGAATCACCTCCCTTGACCTGCTAGCCATTCTTCTTTTGATGCAGCCAAGGATATGATTGGCTTTCTGGGCTACGAGCACACATTGCTGGGTCATGTCCAGCTTTTCATCCACCAGTACCCCCAAGTCTTTCTCAGCAGGGCTCAATCCTTTCATCCTCCAGCCTGCACTGATACTGGGGGTTGCCCTGACCTGGGCGCAGGACCTTGCACTTGATCTTATTGAACCTCATGAGATTTGCATGGGCCCACTTCTCATCCAGGTCCCTCTGGATGGCATCCCATCCCTCAGGCATGTTGACCGCACAACTTAGCTTAGTGTAATCTGCAAACTTGCTGAGGGTGCAGTTGATCCCACTGTCTGTGTCACTGATGAAGATATTAAACAGTTCTGGTGCCAGTACAGAGCCTTGAGGGACACCACTTATCACTGACCTCCATCTGGACACTGAGCTGTTGACCATTGCCCTCCAGATGTGACCATTCAACCAATTCCTCATCCACTGATATCAAATCCATATCTCTCCAATTTAGAGAGCAGGATGTTGTGGGCTCCTTGTCAAAGGCCTTACAGAAGTCCAGGTAGACGACATCCATAGCTCTTCCCTTGTCCACTGATGTAGTGACTCCAGCATAGAAGGCCACTATGTTGGTCAGGCAGGACTTGCCCTTGGTGAAACCATGCTGGCAGTCTTGAACCACCTCCCTGTCCTTCATGTGCCTCAGCATAGCTTCTAGGAGGATCTGTTCCATGATCTTCCCAGGCACAGAGGTGAGACTAACAGGTTGGTATTTTCTAGGATCCCACTTTCTTCCCTTTTTAAAAATGGATGCAATGTTTCACTTTGTCCAGTCAGCAGGGACTTCACCTGACTGCCGTGACTTTTCAAATATCATGGAAAGTGACTTGGCAACTACATCAGCCGATTCCCTCAGGATTCTGGGATGCATCTCATTAGGTCCCATAAACTTATGTATATTCAGGTTCCTCAGGTGGTCACAAACCTGATAATCTCTTACAGTGGGAGGGACTTTGCTCCCTCCGTCTTCATCTTGCAGTCCATCCACTTGAGAAGTGTGGGAAGAGGATTTACCAGTGAAGACTGAAGCAAAAAAGTTGTCGAATACCTCAGCCTTCTGCTGTAGCAATGATTCCTGTAGCCAGAGTAACAAGGCCTGTAGTAAACAACAACCATAAGGTTCACTTTGTTACCTCGGTCTCTAATTCTCACCCACCTGCGCATGGCTCTTCAGAGATAGCTCTTCGCACTCAGTAATGACTCCAGGATATGGCCTGCTGAAGACAACAAATCAAAGGGCCTAATATATAATTTTGCCATTCTCTATCCAGTATGATGGTTTTGCTTTTCCAATTTTCTATTGAATTGCTATTCGGTCATGGTTGTGCTCTAGAATAACTTTCCAGGGAGCAGTTAGACATGCAAATGTGTAATTTGATCTGACTATTAAGAATTATATCACCTGAGACGTTTCATTACAAAGAAATGCCCCAGTGGTTGCAGCTACAGTCTTAAGAAACATCTTTTTAACAAATCAATTAATTACAGTTGAGAGCATATATTTTCTGTACTGGATTTTGACTTCTTCTGAAATACGTGTGAGTGGTTCAGCAATATCTTCTGTCAGCAAAATTGCACCAGCATTTGTTCATATGCACATATTAGAGCAAAAACAGTAGATGGCTCTGATGAATGGTGACGTCAGGCTTGAAACTGTAATGTCAGCACAGTCTTCTCAAATAACCTCCACCAACAGGCAAGATTTTCCACCCGTGAGCTATATCTAATCTCCAGTATGCTAGTGTAAATCCAAAGCTACTTTTTCCAATACTTTCTGAATTAAATGGAAGAGTACATTCTCCTGTGAGGTTACTGACAATACAAAGTGGTTTTCTACAAGCATTTGTTGTCCAAAACAGTCTGAAAGAGAGTTTCATTATGTTGTGGCAAACACGACTAGGGAATGGGGATTTTTTTGTGATTTTTGTAGAGTTTGGATGTTCATAATGAACTGATCTAAACAGGATTACCATCTGTGCCTTATGTCCTAATGACTCATACGTAGAGTGCAGACAACTCCACTAGTCATTCCTGTGGGTTATGGTTCCTTTACCTGAGGTCCCTCTTGTCCAGCTCTCTGAAGAAACCATCTAATCTTTATGCTCACTTCTGGGAGATGTTTCCAGAATAGCCTTTGGACACCAGTGTGATGCAGTATCTGCTAAACTGTACCTCACAGTGATCATGTTTGGATAGGCACACTCAAGGCACTGAGATTTATGGCTAATTCCTTCAGATAAATTTAGACTAAGGAAAAAGCCTATGACATTCCTGTGGTTTTGATGTGGCACGTCAGGCATGCTTTGTCTTTTCAAGCACTGTGTACGTTGTACCACAAGGAACAGATCCCGGCATGAGAGGTAACTTGCTACTGATAAGACCAATATTAGATTACTTTCAGAGGAGAAAAAGGAAGAGCCACAGAGGGAAACATACTTCAAGTCCTGATTTTTTTTTGTCTGCATTGAATGCAGTGAAGTTAACACATTAGTTCTTAGAAGAACCAATATAAGGTCTGTCTTTTTCCTCAAGAAATCAACTTTCACCACAACTACCCTCAACCAAATGGAAATTCAAAATATGTGACAGCTTTTGGAAATACTAACCAAGTAGGTAAAAGACCATTTTCTTTCAAATGGATTCTTTACCATTCTAAGGGCTGTGCCATATGGATTAGGGCCTCAAATAAGGTTTCATGAAGTTGGTTTTTGAAAGACAGTAGGAATGGAAATATTGCCTTGATCTGTGTTTGTTATAAAGGGAAATGTTTTGCATTTGAACATTCCCTTCCAGTGTTGTGAGTCCAGCTAACACTCTAGGAGTGCCTGAGAACCAGACTATGAAGCAAGCCAGAAAACAGCTATAAAAACAAGTAGCATGGACTGCTCACTCTGTTTTCCATTTGCATTTAACTCAAGTGGAAGGTAATAATAAGAAAATTGGATTTAAAAATGTTTTGGATCCAGTTCTGTCTGGCATTTGTGCCTCCTTGTACAGGCATATACTAAATTGTACCTTTCCCAAAATGTGCAGAGAGACCACAGTCACTCCACAGAAGCTCATGAAACAGTTTTCATGCTGCAGAACAGGGGCCAGAAATACTCACTTTAGGGTGTGTATGGTCTTGTTTGTCACAGCTCTACGTAGTCTTTTTATATTAGAGTGACTTGTGCTCCTGGAGAAGGAGCCTGTGACGGCCACACTAGGTAGATGGTTATCCCTATAGTTGCTCTTGTCATCTGTGCCTGGTGAGATCAGTGCCTTGATAGAGGTGGCTTAAAATGGCACCACCACATTGAGAGCTGTGGTTTGACATCCTTGTAGCTTTTTATACTCTTATATGGCTGTCTAGGGCCCAAGAGATTAATAAAAAGGGTCTGCAAATGTGCCCCAACTGCTGCACAGAGACTGAAACATCTGTATTCTTTTCTCCTTTTCACATTAACAAGGTTAATTTGGAAGGAAAACCATGGAGTCCAGAAATATCTCCTAAGTAGTTATGAAGATCCAAGGAGTTATTAATAGAACTGGCTCAGTTCCTTACCACAAAGTTTCTTCCTGTCAGAAAGTGTAATTTTATTAATCAGAGTATGTATTTTTTTCATGAGAAAATGGTTGATTGAAAGTTTTTTTACAAGAAAAATACGAGGAAAATATATTTAATTCCAACATAAAATCAGTTTTTTTACATTTCAATTAGAAATGTTTTAAATTGTCTGTTAGAAAAAAAAATTAAAACCTAATGTTGTTCTCTTAAAAAAAAATTTCTAGTTACAAGAGATGTAGAGATTTTTTTTCGCCCTGTAAATACATGAACACTATGTTGACAACTTCCCTATAAACATATATTCTTTTCTTATTTACACCATCACACAAAAGTATTGGAACTGACAGCTCTTAAATCTGAAAAGGGCTCAACAATGCAGTCTCAGATACATTTCTGAAATGCCAAGAAGACAAAATGTAACCACATCCTGTTGAATATCTTTGGGTAGAAATGACACTGTGCAAAACTTCAAGAGGATGTGTCCCTATTAATTAACCTCTTTGACCAGCTTCCTTTTGTTTGGTGTCAGTTGCCATATGGAACCTCTAAACTCTTCCCTGACCATGGGTGGAGAATTTGCTATGTATGCTGCCATTATTTAACTCAAAAGTAAATCTGAATGTTTTTCAAAAAGCTTTTTTCAGGTCCTACTCATTAACAATATGCATCTTTCAGACACCAAGTTCAAAATAGTTATCTATTGACAATGAAAAGTAATGCATTTTACTGATGCAGGTGAACCAGAATGGTCTAAATAATCTGATTTTTTTTTGTACAAAGCCCAAACTGAATCAATTATCTTCTTAAGAAAATAAATACATAATAACGGTGTGCCACCAGAGGTTTTCTTAGAGGATTTTTAAAGTCTTGCCATTTTCACTTGTCCCATTTCTCCCTGACTGGAGATTTATCTTTATACTAGTGTTCTGTCAGTCTTGTTCTCATCTCAGCCAAAATGCAAAAAAATCTGTAAGTCACATGGGAGCAAACCTGTTTGAGTCCTAGGGCCTGATCTCCTCTCTCTGAAGTCAGTGGGAGTGTGTTAATTGATTTCAAAGGGAGCTGGATGAAGTCCCAGTATCAGATATAACTGTTTGGAGAGTTTTGGGGGGATAGGGTCCAGATAAGCAGCTAAACATTTGATTCATTATCTGAATCCAATTGAATTGCCAATGCAGAAGGTTCATCCATCATTTCTTTCTGCTTTCCAAGTTCAGAGCTCAGGGATTTATCTGCTCCTCTTTCATCAGTGAATCACATTACTAACATGATTATTTAAAGCAATGCAGAAGCAGAGCTCTCCCCAGTGCTTTTAGTGAAGTCGCTTGAAATACGGTAGATAGAGGATAGTGTTGAAGGAATAGTATGCACATCTGACATAAAAGGATCCACTGACTGTTTTCCTCTGTTTTAGCTGAACAGAATCTGCGCTGTCTAACATCACCTCAGCAGTCTTGGCTGACTATTTAAGCAAGGGACTTCAGACAACCCCTAGCCCAAATCCCTCGGAGTCTGGAAAAGTTCAGACCAGTAACTTGTAAGTTTTTACTCCAGGTTTCAGCATTTATACACATGAGCTTTTCTAACAGGAAATTCTGAACTCTATTGCACTAGTTTTAGTAGTTAGATGAAGGAAGGACTATGTTTAAATTACCTTAAATTGCATTTTCAGTGAAGTATTTGTAATTTCTGATTGTAGATATATATTCTGCTAGTGATCAAAAATTTTAAGGAGCTTTATGTATTTAGAGCACTTTAAATCACCTTTAAACACAACTGTATAATACATGAGAATGCTGTTTCAACTTCAGAGCTCAAGGGTCTTCAGGAACTGTGGACCCTGAAGTCTTTTGAGTGGGACAAACCAACAATCAAGTGAGGCCACAGTCCCCAGCCCCTGCCACCCTACCTTCAAAGCATCTATGGGTGCTCTCACACTGCAATTTCCTCCTCCATAATCTGACAATGACAGTGTAGCCATGGGACATTTTGTCTCTTTTCTTTCCCTGTTCTTGATGCCTCTTTCAGCTTTAAGGCTGCTACACAGTTGTCAGAAGTCTGGCTTCAATGGTCTGAAGGGAGACAGATACTGATAAATTTCCTTTTGATCTCTGCTCTGCAAAACCACTCAGTCACAAAAAAAAAATAAAATAGAGGAGTCTGTGTAGGGGTTGGAGTATGTGAAAGGCAAAAAGCACCCTCTCATGCCAGAGTGAGTACAACTCTCACTTCACATTAGATCTGAAAGAGGAATATAAAGAGTTTTGTATACATTTTGCAAATCAAGACAATGCACTGTAAGAAAATGAAGCCAATGAGTAGAATGGGGATAATGATACTGATCTCCTTTCTAAAGTGCTCTGAGATCAGTTGATGAAAAGGACTGTACAAGAGCTAGGTATTATTATAGTTAGATCATTGCAATTGCTTTTCTCAAAAACCTTACCTTTTTGTTGCATATTCATCAGGATCAGTGTTGAAAGGTTACAGTTTATAACAACTACTTTGTTATACTATAAATGAGACTGAAAAGAACTTTTGTTTTCATGGGGCTACAGAAATTTGCACATATCATTTGAGGATGCATATATGCAACTGTAGCAGGTGTCTTCCACTCAACTTTCTGTATCTGCCGTGTTCTAAGGCTGAATGAAGACAATGTGCTAGTGATCTGAACGCTGTCAAGTGAAGAACACAATATTTAAAATACAAAATATTAACCTTGATTATGCATAGACAAACAGTCATGAACTTGGTAGGCACAAGTCACGAATAATCCAGGAGCCATACAACTGCGTTATGGAGCACTATTCCCAAAACACTCTACCTGCCTCTCAGTAAATTTGACTAGCTGAGATACCATGTTGTACTGACACAGCTAACCAGCTTTCTAACTAGAGCAGGCTCATAAGCAGCCATCTCAAAAGGCCACAGTTACGTATGTTGTGTCTGTGAAGGCATATTCATATGTTCCTTTACTTAATGAATCTCAACGTTGGTAGAACTGACTCTAATTTGTCAGAGCTAGCAAAGGCTGAAAACTTATGGGAGAATAAAAAACTGAAGCGATAATGCTCCAATAGGATTACTAAAGCAGCAAAGGACATCTCAGCATGAACTAAGATCCAAGGAAAATGACCCAAAGTATTCATATAAAATCTCAAATTAGCTTTTCCCCCACAGTAGCAAGACTGCCACTGGGAGACAGATTATTGCATACTGGGTATGTACAGCAGAATATACAAACAACTTTAGAATTGGAAGTGCAAAGAAAAAAATAATGCAAGTGAAAAGTATTTTTTCCTGACAGAAATACATTATGCATTCTTTAATGTATCATCACATATTACACTTACAAAACAGCTAGTGGTTATAATGTGCTAATAAAAAGTGACAGCAAAACGCTAGCTATGGAATGCGTGGGTAAAACTAACACAGCTCTTACATATGGCTTAACAAGGCCTGTGCTACATTATTTACAGTTTATAACGAAGCCTGTGATGTGCCTTTTGTTCATTTCACCACAAAGCCACATAAAGTAACCATATAGCCACAACTCAGTCTTCCAAATGCACACAAACAGCAAAGTCTGCAGGTACATGCAAAGGTTCTGGTTGGGTTGCTGACAGATTCTGAAACAGAGCACAGTGAGTGCTGGTAAAGGACGTCCTACAAAATTTCTCTATTTTACTGTGTGATAAAAAGTATTTTTCTTACAGCTTTAAAATTGAGGTGTCTCAATGTCTCAATGTAAATGTTGGATTTCCAGTAATCCATGAAAAATCCTTTGTGTTTTTGAGTATCAGATTTCCCAGAGGTTTACAAAGCCGAAAACAAAAGCAGTTTTATTATCTGTTAGGATTTTAGAGATTATGTAGCAAAATTAATGGTGAATGCATCTGTATACAGCTCTTAAAAGAAACTTGTGTTTAGTAGATGCATTACTGGGACAGGAATTAACTTGCTGTTTGTTTCCAACAGTTGTAAGAGGTCATTCAACTCTTCCATGTAGGCAAGCAGCAGTCTCCAGACTCAAAACACAAATCCAAATAAAGACAGTGAAGTAGTTTTTCTTAGCTTGCACATATATATATATATGTGTGTAGAAGAGACTTCAAACTGAGAAGTAGAGTAAAGCTCAGAAATAGACTGAAGACATTAAAAGAACCAATGCTAGTATATGCCCCAGGAGAAGTCTACAGTGTGTTATTGGTTGGGTACTGACTGGAGGATGTATTATTTCTGGTAGCTTGAATCCTGATGGTTTCAAGAAAGCAGGAATTTCCTTCTTGGAAATAAACCATCTCAGAAATAAATAGAAATATGCATCAAAGAAAATTTACCCCATCAATTTCTGCATCCAATGGGAATAAGCTATGAGATCTCAAAATATGGCTAGTTACTCAGATCAAAAAGAGTAACCATATGTTTCTCACTATCGTTAATTACAAAGAAGAGTAAATTACTGAAAAAGGCCTTAAATTTAAACAATTCCAATAAAAATAAGGGTCTGGTTTATTAACAATTATGTGCATTTAGATACAGCTGAAATTCAGTTAAGCCTTTAAGGTATGGCTGTTATTACTGAAATGAAGTGGTGCGTTAGTCATGGACTAAGACCCTGCCATGGGAAGAGTTCTATGAAGAAAGGATAAAAAACAGTCTTGCCTCAAAAAATCATCTAAAGATACGACAAAGGAACAGATTTAGACAAATAAGTACAAGGAAAATAGGGACTATTGGATTAATTTAGAGAAGTAGTGATAAGTAAAGGTCTCTGCAGGCTAGTAACCTAGCAGTTGTCTGACTATCTGCAGACATCAAGGAAAGAAGACTGTGAAGATGCTGTGTCCTGTCAATGTTTGTGGATAGTTTCTCCCACATATCATGGACAAAGTGGGCAAAGGAAGGAGGGTACTTGTTTTAAAATTTATTATGTGAGTATAAACTTCTGAGAGCACCACTATGTTCCTGTTAATATCTGTGAGCCAATATTTGAAAATGAATGAGAGATAAAGTCTAAAGGTTTGAAAAGACTTTGGCAATCATAATTTTGGTAGAATACAAAAAGTGTTGGCTGAAAGATATTCTGTGATGGAACCAGAGAAGAGAAACTTAATTTTTCAGTCAGTGAATTTGTAAAGTAAAAAGTAAATAGAGCAATTGCTGGAGAGACAGGATGGTGAGGTGACTGTGGGATAGAGTGAAGCAGTATTGTACCAAAAGGGGAAACTAACAAAAGCTATAGCAAGAGTAATAGATAAAATGGAAGAGGGTGATCAAGTGATGGGATGGGGCTGCTGGAGAAAGCAGAGCTCTGAGAGGTAGAGCCACTATAGCATCTCTGCCTCAAGGGAAAAGGAGAGAAAGTTGGGGAGGAGAAGAGAAAGCAAGACAAAGCAGAAGCCTTTGCTGACTTTCCTCTCCAAAGATATCAGTGAGATGCCATCTGAGGAGAGAGAGAAGTGGATACAGGAGAATAGAAAGCTTAAGGAGTGAGTCAGAGATGTGGAAAAAGTTACTGAGATTAAGTAGATTTACTCTGAATTACATTACTTACAGAAATGGCAAAACTGGAGGAGAAAATACTTCTATGGTGCAGGAAGGCATCTAGGCCACCAAGTTATACTGTGCTGTGCAAGATCAGGAAGAGAGGAAAGAAGCAATGGCAGTGAGTTAGAGTTCTACTGTCAGAGAAGGGATAAAAACAAAATGAATAGCAGAGGACACAGAATCACAGAGGCAGGAATTATCGGAACAGCAAGAGAAGGGAACAGAGCGTGAGGCAGAGAGCTGGTTTCCTGCAAGTTTGCTAGTCAGGCTTACAGATTGTGCTGGCCTCAGCCCAAGAAGTGGTTCATTTCTGTGAAGTTAACCACACAGTCTTATCATGCAATCAGTCAGACCTTTAATTATTTTTCCCTGAACACCAGCTCTTAGGCATGATTGCTGTAGCACCTTTAAGAGGTCAAAGTCAAAGAAAAATAGGTTGGTAAATGGCCATTTGTCACTGTTTGCTTGGTCCAGAAATGTCCCAAGTAATACAGTTAGGCTTAAATTTGGAAGTAAAATTTTTTCTTACATCAAAACTTTATAGAAACACAGCAGAGAAAGCACACTTTAATAATAAACAGATAATTAAAACCACTTGAAACACATGTATGTGTTTTATTAGTGACTAAAATCAATGGTATGTTGCCATTTAGTTATGCGGGCTGATTTAGTATCATGTTATGTACCAGTTACATAGACATGTGCTATGGGCTTAGTCATAAAAGTGTGGAATGCTCCACTAACAAATTCAATTTTTTGCCCTTAACTACTCACAAAATTCCTCTTCTTCTAAAGGGAAACCACACATCATCTCTTATAAAGGGCTCAGTCAAAAGGAAAGCCAAAATAAAGACAGTCCTTAACGGCCCACTGGACCCTCACTAAAACTATATATTTTGGGGAAAAACAAAGAAAAGGAAAAACAGTTAGGAAAGTTCACCCCCATTCTTAGAAGAGACTGCTGTTCTTAATGTAGTTCAAATATTGCAATGAGATATCCACGTCACTTGGAAAAGCTGAATGTGTAAGTGCCTAAGAAAATGCTGACAGATTTTTTTTTCTGTCATGCTGGTTAAAGAAATAAAGCACATTACTGGCTCAGTAGTATCTTAAGGACTTCCCTCTTTAGCTTTGCATTGGAAATTACATTTTCAAGTAATTAATTTATTAGGGCAGACATCTAAAGAAATAGGCTTTCCTTAGGAATGCAATTTCACTAATACCAAGAAAATTGAAGCATTGACATTTTCACAAATATGTGCCCAAATGCCTAGCCTTGGCCTGCAGTCATGCGTATCTTTCAGCTGCCATGTTGCCTCATGGAAATTGTAGCTTGAGTGACTTGAGCCTGATTGTCCTTCAGTGGCTGAACTTCCAATAGAAGTGTCCTTGAATTCCCCTATGATACCTTGTCCAGTGATCCAGAAGAAAGATGTGACCTTGCTACATCAGGGAACGCTGACTTCGGAGGAGAATAACACCAGTGAATTTTAACTCTAATGAAGCATTATGGCAAACCTATGCTAACATGAAACTGATCCCGAAACAAAATGTATGGCTGGAAGAGACCTCCTAGGTGTCTGAATACTGTCCCAGCAGCATTTCATACAAAGGCACTGCATACTTCAGCTATGATCAAATACTTACATTAAAACAAACTCCTTATTCTACAGTGATTGCACACTGGTCACAGGTCCTGCCTTTCCTCATAGACCACCTTTCTCCATGGGAGAAACCAAGCTGTAAGTTTATGAGCCTTGTGTGAAAGAAGAATGACTTTTTTTTTTGCTTCAAAATGTATCTGTATTTAGAAATCTAATGGCGATGAAAAATAAATTGCACAAGAAGGGATCACCATAGAAACTATTAATCTAACTGGAGCTGAGTTTTGGTGGAAACTAAGTAATCCAGAGCTACCCATGCCTTTGAAAATCTAAGATGTCATCAGTTATTACAAGTTTACACTGAGATTGGGCTACACACTTCAGCTAATTCAGGCCCTTACTGTGCAAAAATCTGTATTGACCTGAGAAGTATCAGACCTGCTCTCCTAATTTGTTTCTGAAAACTAAGCTTATTTTAGCAAAAGTTTGCACTAATGCCACTATATAGATTTGTAAATATTTTAAATACATTTAGTAGATTTCTCATGTACCTAAGATAGTATACTTACTCAAATTCACTTATATTCAGATTTCCTCATGTAGGTGGTACGTCTGAAGATGTTTATAAGCCATGCTTACTCTGATGTGGATAACATGGACAACTTTCCTATGAGTATTACTTCTGTTGAGGCACAGTAACACAAATTAGAGCACAAGGAGAGTCAAAACTTAAAATATTTAGACGGAGTATATACTATTGTGTGAGATGTCCTAACAGGAGAGAGTGTAAATAAAGCACATTTAACTTTTCCCTAGGCAAAATGTCTGAACTTAATCTCATAAGAAGGTTGTGAGGCAGCTCACAACCTGCAGCATCTGTGGGGAAAAGAAATAACACAGGTTGTTGAAACTGCATTATAAACTTTGCATTGCTGGTTTATTGCTTACTTAGGTGAAGGAAGGAACACTAAACACTGAAAAGATTTGGCAATCCCTTGTGAAGAAGTTAGAGTGTAATCTGTGTGGCATTGGCTCCTTTCAAAATGCCAGTATTATTACTCTCTTTTTGATGGGTTAGGTTTTGTTTTGGTTTTTGTCCTTGAAATAATTACATTTCAGGGAACACTAGCCGTAATATAACAACAACAACAAAAAATCCTCATCAGTCTTTTTTTAAAAGGCTTAAATAAATGTGTTACAGTGAAAGTTAGTTTCACGCACTCCCCTTCAAGTTTATTGAACTTAGGGGATTGGTCAAGTTAGGCCTGTCATTTAATTTGATATTTGGATGCCGATATCATGGAATCCACTTATAAGTTTTGCTTAGGTAGTTTTTAGCCAAACTTTGACTAACAAGCATTTTGTGTGGCAGCAGCAGAGTTAAATCCTGGAATATCTTGCCTTTCTGCTCTTCAATGCTTTCACTGTCTGTCTTGGTGACGTAATGGTTACCAGTAAGAGTGGTAAGGAAAGACATTTCCTATCTCACAGCAGAAAAAGATGAGACAACCAGTAGGTAGGATCTAAACCTGTGTTATAAGAAAACCCCTGTCATGTGCTGCTCAAGATGCAAAGGACTTGAATCTAAAGCAGCGGAGACGATGTCCTTCAGCTCAAGCAACACGAACTGTGTGCAATCTCCCTTCTCTCTGCCAGCAGCAGGGTGGAGGAAGAATTACAAAAGCACTTTCTAGCCTGCATCAGACAATATCAAAACATCTACAGTAACAATTTAATTTAACTTAATTGGCTTTTTCTGAGGTATTTTAAGCAGCATGAACAGGATTCTTTCCTCCAGCAGAGCTCTGGGGCGATTCTGCAGCCAAAGAGGCATACTAGAATTTTCAGCTTGTTCTACTATATCCTTGCCCTGCCTCAGGCTTCAAAATCCCCTGTGAATGAATCCACCATCTGCCTCTTTTGTGGTAGATCTTCCCAGACTTCTTAATAGGAGCTCTTTAAATTTGTTTGAATTTAAAAAAATAAATTACTGGATGTAAGTCCTGAACCTTATTCTCTCATGTCCTAGATACTGATTAGTCTAATGCAGGTTACTCTCCTTCTCTTATTTTGGACAAGACTCACACCTTCATAAAGACTGGTGCAAATATCCCACTGAGAAGTTTTGATTTTGACTAACTGACATTGATTAAAAATGACATGACAGGAAATCCCTGATGAACTTTAGGTGTCACATTTGCTTCACAGGCACTGAGGATTCATAACGATTCAAAAGCAGATGAGCTCACAGGCTGCCTCCAGGAATTTTTCAAATTACTTTTCTAACAACAAAAGGAACTGAACCCCACACTCATTCTCAGTGCACATTTTATTAAAAGAATCCAGTGATAAACAAGTTACAATGAATTAATAAGATATAAAACTCCCAAATTATCTTACATGGAATTTTTACTGCCAAAATGAGGTGCAGTATGGATGCTATAAAATTCATACAATGATTAGGGCTTGCTTTTATGTGAACAATCTTACAAACCTAAGGCGATGACAGCAGAATGAACTAGAGAGTGAGTTTGGGAACCAGAACACTGAAGCTGGAACGGTTTTACACTAAGAATGTAAGAGAAGAATCAAGCACTGCAAAGCTTTCTAAAGCTAAAATTATCTCTCTCGACCTTGAACTAATTTCTATTGTTACTAGATTACATATAGCAAAGGAATATTAAAAGCAGTTTTCACTGTGCAGAATGGAATAATATACTTCTAAATAGGTGTTAATGCTCGTGTGCAAGACAGGAGGCTAGTATATACACAATCTGGCACATATATGAATTATTTTGCCAAAAGCAAGATATCTAGGTTATGTCCCTACTCTTTCCTATGAGCTCTTTCTTCCAGTTTTATTTTATCAACTGTTTAGTACAACTTGGGAATAAATTTGTAGGGTTAACTCAAGTGTTAAAAGTTGGATTGATTTGAAAAAGACTCTTTGTAATGATGGTCTCTACTAGTAGTTTTTGAAAAAGCAGTAATTCGCCCAATACTTGTGGCATAGAAATGAAAATAAAGAAAATCCCTTTGATGGAAAAAAATAATAGAGAGTATCAAATTAAACTGAAATTTACTTAATAAGTTATGATTGCTATTCTGGGAAAATACTTTCAAAGATTCAACATACTAGTTAGACTAACATCTTCTAGTATTTGAATCAAAGTACATTTTAGTAATAATGTACAGGTATATAACCATCCCAGTAAAATAGGTTTTTATTTTAAAACACTGATTAACAGTTTGACATCTAAAGTGCTACAGTGGTTGATATGGTTTTGTTTATGTTTCACGCCAAAGAGAATTTGTTAGACTAAGTTGCCATGTTTTTTGCATCTGGATTTTATGATGTTTGGCTTTGTAATGGTTGTATATAGAACTGATTCCAGTACTTGAGATTCTGGCTAAATGTAATTAGCTTAAGTGCCTAGAAGATGAAAGTTTATTTGCTTTATACTGGATTAAAGTGTAAGTAGCAAAGGTAGCATGAACAGACTGTGTAAGTTACCTCCAGCTATTCAAGCTCCAAAGATCTACATACCAGTAAAGGACAGTGGTGGCCAGGAAGTCTAGGGATGTTTGAATTTATTAAATTTGCTGTAAGAAAACATCAAATATGTTCATGGACTAAAAAGGTTAAGTGAAACCACAACTTGCATAATGATTTGTCTGATCATATTTCTTCTCAGAAATGTTGTCACATATGCATATCATACATCGGCCCTTGCAGCTTGAACAACATATAACAGGTATATAAACTTGCTGCCAAGTTTTTCTCAGCTTCTGCACTGAAGAAGACAGTGGTAATTCTCACTGTCATAAGTGCTAAAGGATAAGAAGAGGGAAATGTATGGGTGATTACTGGCATTAAATTCCACTGATTTACAGGAACCATTAGTGCAGGAAAGCAGACATCACAAAACTGATTGTTAAGACTCAAACCCTGGCAACCTAATTTTGCTTTTTATGAATCGTATGTTAAATTGCAATTATAGCTAACTAAAAATAAGATTAAATCGAAGTCAGAATGCCAAAGCAGTTCCACATGTGAAAGATCACTGTTGATTGCTAGATGTAGAAAATATACAGCAAGGTAAAAACCCAGCCTTGTAGGCAGAGGCTACTGGCAGATGGAACACTTATCTTTTTGAAAGAGGTAAACATGCATGCTTGCATGTTATTCTTTATTTACAAAAGCAAATTACATCAGTTTTAACATGTCTGAATTAATATAAAACACACATTATCTGATAATTGCTTTGAATTCTCTTTCATTATATTAAATCTTGCCTTATTTATAACTTTTGGGTTTTTTCTCCCCACTTTGATATTGGAATAACCTGCAACTTTTGCACCATACCCAATGAAAAGTGATGTGGCTCCAGAACCCCCTGTTTTTTTCTCTTTCTGAACCTCTACAGACACTTCGTTTTTCCATTGAGCTAGGAAGCTGATATCGCCCAAGAGCAAGACTTTGCTTCCTTTGACTCAGTTCTGCTGTTTTTTTTATCTGTAATTGATGGCATGTAAAAATGCATAGATACAGATACAGAAGCTGTTTTAAAGTCCTGCTTTCCTAATTCCACATTTCAATTTTTTTTAGGAGTGTGATGGAAGAAAACTAGGCAAGATTATATTTATGATGCAAGTCAGAAGATACACTTTCTAGCTTTTAAACTAGAACAAATTACTAGAATATATTTTTACCAAAACCAATGATGTTTTGAGTAAGACTCTAAGAAAATAATCCAAACAAAAATGTAAACATTACATTAAGATACCTTAAAGTGTATTTTTATATAACTTAATTTTAATGGAATTTTGTGTGTGTGTGTGCGTGCGTGTAATTGTAGCTGCCACGCTTAAGAATGTGAAAGCATCAGTCCTTTGGGCTTCCTAAGCTGCATCAGAAAATATATTTTCTCTTCTTTACCAGTAAATAAAACAGGCCACGAACTGTTTTCTGGCCCCATGGTTAAGTGGTATGATATAGCTCACATCTTTATGGTTGAATTCTCCTGTTGGAATCAGGAGGCCAAATCCAAACTAGCTGTTGACAATGGTCACTGCCCCAGATGCAGTTTGGGAGATGATTGTGGTTTTTTTGCACAGGCCAAAACTGTCCAGGGATTATGCTAATAATTTAACATCATGGTTGATCATATGTCTGCAGCCTGGGCATGTGTTCGATTCACAAACACAGACATAATTCTGTAGTTTCCATTGTAAAAAGAATGGATACTCACATATTTGTCAATCCTCTGTACCTGGTGGATTCAGCAGAGTCAGTTGACAACAGCTTATTTTACTGTTTAAAAATTAAGAAATATATCATTAAGCCTCTGGGTGTTACATTGCACTGCAGATCAAGAGGTATGGATACCTGACTTGCTCCTATTTTTTCTCCACTATTAATATTTTAGAGCTATTTTAGAGTGTGTTCTCAGGAGATGAAAGAGGCTGAGTAGTGTTTTGCATCCTTTCTTGGTTACTATGTACAGTCATCTCCTGTGCTTCACCATTAAATTAATGGCAGCATGGTAGCCTCATTAACCACTTTCAAGTTCCAGGTTTCCCCAGAACTGTTGCACAATGAACACCATGAAAGCTCATAAAGACGAAAGGCCCCACAACTTTATTGTTTCATTTGTAATAAATGGGAATGAGCTCAGATGCTTGGGGCTAAAAGTAGCTCATCGCATCAAGTACTTTCTGCGGCTTGTGCAACAGAGAATCTGCAGGTAAACTCCAGGTGTCATATTTTAACCCTCCCTTCAGTTACTGTAGAGAATATAAGGAACAACTTGTGATCAAACATTCTTCAAAATGTGACCTCACTTACAAGGGGCTGACCCCTGCCTTGGAGGCTGTTGAAATCTATAGGAGTGAATGCTGTGCATCACTGAATTTCTCTAAGAAGGAAAAGAGAAAATGAAAGTCTACTGATTTGTGGTGAGGGTGAAGGAGTTAATAATAAGCATAATTAGCATAAATGTTAGAAATAAAATCCAGGCCTTGTAGGAATCAATGGGAAATTGACTCTTAAAGAGTCAGGATTTCACCTTAGACTTTTTATTCCCCGAGACATTTCTATGCCTTAGTTTTTTGTTCACAACAGTTACTGATTTCCTACTCTATTTTCTGAACAATTATGTAATGAGAGGTATTTAGTACCTTAACCCTTTGAAAGCATTATTTTTTTTTTTTTAATGTAGTTGTTTATTTCAATACTGGCATATGCCTGTTTTCCACAATACATTGTCACAGGAATCAAAAGGTAAGAAGTATTAAAAGAACTGCACACAAGGATCACCCTTTAAAGTGCCTGAGGATGATAATTATATTCAGTAGATGGACTTAATTTGCAGGTTTTGAAAACCAGACTTTGGCTGAAAATTAAAGACCTGTTTTAGCTGCAAGCAATAACCAGAAGTGAAGATGATGCAGCAGAGCAGAAGATGAAGCCTCTCTATCCCCTGAAGAGGTTGAAATTGCAAGAAATATCAAAGATGACTAGGAGGAAGGTCCTAAGAAGATGGAAAATAAGAGAAATAAAACTTTTACACTAAAGGGACCACATACATATGCCTCATGCTTAATGTAAAGAAGGAAGAAATATGTGGTGCAGAAATTGATTATACATCTAACAAAAATATATCATGAAGCTGTCAGCCTCTAATCCGTGTTTTGTGTACAGCCGATTCTCTTGACTCTGTTATACTCTGGATTCATGCACAGCCTCTTCTTTTAGCAGAACAGAATCTCACTAGGCTTGGAAAAAAGGGCACTTTTTTACCCAGCACATATAATACTTCCTTTCAGAAGATAATTAGAGACATATTTTATTTGAATCAACAGATCAAAACTAGAAATTATCTTCAAAATGATGTATATTATCTACGGATATTCAGAATAATGACTATAGCAATATAGAAAGAGAAAACTCTTACTGAAAATCAGCTTAGCAGAATAGCTGTTGTAGTAATTTCTGCACAGAATATGAACCTTAAAAGCATAAAACAGGTAATATGCATGAAAAGATGTAACAAAATTTCAACACAGGTGGTATCTTATCCTTCTTCTCTGTGTTTTAGATCTAAATCTGATATCCACTGTAGGCTGGGTGTAGTCTCACATCTCGCATTTGCTTTAATACGATTTAGGAATGAACTACCAAAGGGGCGGTACCAACCCTTTCTTAGTCCCTGCCAGTGCCTTGACATTTCTTCCTGTGCCAGTTCTAGCAATTAGATAACTACCCAATGATCTAGATCAGGGAATTGACATACCTGAATGTTAATTTACCAAAAAGAACTCAGAAAATGCTGCGTGTAGTAAATTCAGTGGTTGGACTTGCTAATGCTGCAAAGCAGTTTTATTGTATGTAAGTACCTGGCCTTTCTACAACTAGATGCGATGTCAGCACAAGGGACGATGTGAGAACATACTACCAGCAGCATGGAGGTTGCTATAGAACTTTTTGGCAGCAGCCTGGTTTTAAATAAAATTAAAACACTTGTAAGACCAGGGTCTGAGGTTCATTGTACTCATAGCTCTGCAGATTTCCTTCAGAATGACTGGTCACATTCTCTTCTCTGGCCATTTCCTTTTTTCCCCCTTCTTTGTGTCAGCCCTAGCAGTACAAAATGGTTCCGTGAACTGATGCAACAGAAAATTATTCTTTTTCTTTTTTCTTTTGGTGGATTACTATTCCATGGGAGCAGCAAACTGTACTAACTCACCCTTGGGTCACTTGATTGTCAGGTCCAAGGCAAGTGACATGGCAGGGAACATATGAAAGAATCAATGCAAGAGCAGGACAACCCCATCTGAGGGTTACAAGGGCAATTTCATGAGATTAGATATAACATCAAACTACACTAGAGTCATCAAACTCTTCCAACTTGCAGTGAATAAGTACATGACATTTAAATGCAGCCCTATGTAGTCACTTCCTGGCAAGTTAGACAAATATTTTACTTAAATTGTTTCTTCTTGATTATTTCAAAATACTAGAACATATTCTTAGGTTTATGTTGCAGTGATTGCTCTTAACTTTGAAAGCTGTTAGCACTGGCAATTCCTATATTTTTTCTTTACAGTGGCAACTAAAACCTTCAATCAAGGAAACAGGCTAGATGGTCTATGCATAGGCAGTTACTGTCCCATGGAGTTAACCATGAAGATAAGCTTGAATAAAATAGCAGATTATATGGTCCCTTAAGACTACAGTCTTTCAAGTCTCTCCTCAAAAAGTGTTTGCAAAAGCTGTGGATCTTCATCACAGAAGGTATGGAGACTACAAAACCATTTACTGATCTGTAAGGAACAAAAGATTAAAATAGCATGCTTTGGCAAAGAAGTTTTCTGTTGGAGAATTCTTCTGCAGAAGAACTTCAGCTTGTCAGGGGGAATGTCTTTATCAGATTTTAACCAGTATTAAAAAGCAGCTGTATTCTAATCCCCAAACTGGATCACACTAACATGTCATATTGCTTTTCCCATTTGATGTTAGCCAAATAAGCCCTCATACACATATGTATTGGGAACCCAGTCTGAGCTGAGAAGTGGTAATTAACTACTGAAAGCAGGAACGAACAGCTTCTTAAACTGCTTGCTTAACCTGATATTGGTTTAAGTTCTAAAAATAATTCAAGTTTACAGGCTTGACTTGGCTTTGAAAATGTGAGCTTCATATAAGAAATGGTGTAAGGAGGTGCTGATTTTCAGATAGTAGCTGCTCAGCTGAGAAATTTAGCAGTCTCTGTTATAGCTCCGAGGCTGTTTAAGGCAAAATCAAACAAACAGGCTAGCTGAAATCACTGCTAAGGAGGAAGCTTTAAACTTACCTGTTTGTCTGTTATTTGAAATAGAATATAATTATTCATACAGTCAGAGCTACAGCAGAGAGATGGATTAAGAAACTAGTGTGTATGGCCTCTCAGCAGCTAGGTTTTAGGTCTCCAACAAAACAAGGAAATGCAGCTCCCAAGTGCCTGGACCGTGGCTCTGTTCCACTGCCACTGCAATCGCTACAGTCTCGTGTGCTCAGTCTTCTGAGTGTAGCTCTTCCTTGCCCCGCTTAGCAATTTGTGGTTGACTCTAGCTTAATCGTCTCATAGACTGTATCTGGTAACAAAGAAAATCAATGGGGTTTCTTTGAAGTCAGAGCATTTGCTGAAAATAAAAGCTAGGTAGAAAAGGCCATTCAGAGCTAACCTCACAAACACAGCAGTGTAGGAAGCATCCTGGAGTGAAGTGTTCTGCAGGCTTAGAGGAAGTTGGAAGGAACAGTGCATTCTGCATGACATTTTAGGAAAGTACAGCTATAGATTCATAGCTATGTAGCTGTAATAAAGCACCCGAGGTAGATGGAATTTATTGCATAAAAAGATGACAGCAGTTTTTCACTGGCTATACAGGAAGTCTGGGTAAGTGGTGCAGACTAGACTCCTAACCTTTAGGCAGCTATATTTAGGTAAGATAAATCCCATCTGCAGTTTCTCACTTTCTCCCAGGAGCTCAGTGAGGTAGCTAAGCTGGGGGTGAACTCCTAGCCTTTTTGAAGTGAGAAGAAAAGCTTCTGAGTGCATGAGCTTCAACTAAATAAAACAAATACAATTATTCAATGACTAAAGACTCCAGTCTTTAGTGCATAGGAACTACATGATATTTATGTGTGTAAAACACCTAATAGCTATTTAGCTAGTAACTAAAACAGGCTCAGCTACCGTTTTAGGATAATTATCATATTACTGTGCTCTTCTTAGGTTAATTTTTATTTTCACATTCTTGCACTCTAGGGATATACTTTATGCTTTACTCTCACCCTGAGAGCTTTCCTAGTGATTAGAAATAAATTTGAGCTCCACGAAAACATGTATTTATAAACGAAGTTTTAATGTCAATGGTCTTTTATGAATGCCTGAATAATTGTCTTGAATGGACTAGAAACTGCCTGAAGGCAGGGACAATCTTAGTCTCAGACAGGGCTTTGTCTCAGCATGGAGTATTGGATAGGCTCAGGTTTTAGTTGTAATCACTTGTTCAGCCATACTATGTGCCTCTTCCAGCATATTCAATGCAAAATGTCCCAAAACCTGTTTCCTAGTGTCTAGTCAAAGGAAGCAATACATACATCATGGAAAACTCTTGCAGAAACTTTAGTCTGGGAGTAGAGTCATATCCTAGCTTAAAGTATACTTTGTTTTTTTTTTTATACAATAAAAAAAGGAAGGCTTAAAACATTTTAAAGTTAACTCTAAAAGTGCTAAAGTGAACAGAGAATGGGCAGCATGAACAGAGCAAATTGTTATTCACATGATCATCACTCTTCCTACTACTGAATCACTTGTAAAATAATACTTCTGCCAAAATTAGATAGTTTCAATATAGTTTAGTGAATCTTGTTTCTTTATTTAGAGCTTTACTTATTTCTCCCATCACACCTATGATGTTGAGATACTTCTTGGTTTCCTTTTTTGGTCCTGTCCTGATTCAGTAAAACATTAAGGCAAGCATTACAACCAACTTCGCATCAGGCTTATAAATGGTACCATTTGTCTAAATTTCACTGGATTGAGATTAAATATTCCCCTTCGAAGCAATGGGGGAACATGAGGGTAAGGTACTATTGTCACAGAGTGGCACAGGCTGGGTCATACTGAATTAGGAGTTTTGAAAATGGTTATGGCAAAAAGGAAGTCTACTCAATACATAGGGCTATTTCTAAAATATTATTCCTAATGGCTATCACCACATTTTTCTTCACTGGGAGGCACTGTTCTGTTATGGTCAACTACCACCACAGCCTCCAGAGACCTTGTCAGTGGTTTCCTCCCCTTGCATGACTGCAAGCTCCTCCTTTTTGACTGCAGCAGGACCTGAGAGCATTGTGCAAGCTAAGCCTTATGTTTTCCTACAGTTTCTGTTGACTGTGACTCCACAAATGTAGGTATTGTTACTGCCTATCAAGTCTAGACTGCCAGGTTTTGATACAAAAAGAAAAGCATATCTAAGACAGTTTTACATATAAATCTCTCAATTACTTGTCCTAAAAGTTCCACATTTCATTTATCATCTTTGCAAAATGCAGTGCTTGGTCATGAGTCATCCAACATCATTGATAACAAGCAAGGATAGCCCTCATAACCATAATATGCAAAACACATACTCTTAGTGTTTTTTGTTCATTATCTCATTTTTTTTTTTACACTTTAAACAGCATGCCACTGATTTGTGGGTATCTTAGCTTTCAATTGCATTCCAAATCTCAGGCTCTTGGTAACCTTTTATCTCTGTTCTTATCAACCTCTACTATTGAGTGGCTTTAAGAAGTAGATACAGTAATCAAAGAGTGATGCTCCTCCCTAGATTTTGATCAAAGGCATTTATTGACAGAGCAATTTGTAGCAACATAGGGAAAGCTAACCTATCTGAAGCATAGACAAGGTACTTCTAAGATAAAGATATATATAAACTGCAATTTTGCCTGCTAGAACACTTAGTTTTTGTGTTCTGCTTTCAGAACTGTTTTTAATGAAATATGCCATATGATCAAATTCAATATCATTGTAATAATGGGAGATTTGTAAAAAAAATGAAATAATGTGAAAAACTGTGTTAAAATATTTTTAAGCAGATATCATATTCATATTCTACATGAAGATATATATACTGAGGTATAAAGCTCAGTAATTTCCCTGTATATCCTACTGCTAGGGCATTTAATTCAACTGAAGTAAAGTATTTTCTAACATGCTGTATAAATCTCTTGAAAAATTAGCTTTTCCATTGATTCTAGGCACATAGCTACTCATTTTAGAAATCAATTACTTGGCATGCCCTGATAAAAAAACTAAATTAAGACAGTCAAGAAAACAATTAACTCAAGAAAAAATATTGTACAGATTTGTTTCAATTTCATCAAAGTCAAAGCTGAAAAACATTATTAAACTTAAAAGAGATCCACTCATTACGGAAATCAATGAAGATTTAAGGCTCTGAAACATCTTCAGCGGTGTGGTAATTATATGATTATAATTAAAGCATTTTGTATTTGTGGTCCTGGATTATATTATATTATTATTAGGATAATAATATTATTATATTATAATAATACAATATATAATATATTATATTATAATAATATAATATCTAATATAACATATTAGAATATTATTATTATATTATATTATGGATTAGATTATATTTCATTTTTAAAATCATATGGGATTCCTCAATCCTATGTTTTCTCTACTTGTGGTATCACTGAAGGGCAGAGTTAAAGCTATTTAGGTGCCAGACTGCCCTTAATCTTAATGTGTTTGGATTACCATTACGTGTAACCAGACTCAAAGAAAACACTGACACAGATGCTAAATTTCTTGAAGGACAGACCCAGTTTTAAACAAATTATGGGCTAAATTAAGATAATGTATTTATCTGGAGACTTAAAAAGACTCATCCTGCCCTCCAAAATTGTGTTGTAAATACGCAGTGGATTTGCTGCCTAGATAATACATTTTCTGCTTTTGGTACACAGGAATTGAGCCTTTGTGGCAGAGTTAAAGCTAGCTTCTCTGTAACTGCAACAGCATTGACATGCCCTGACCCTGATGGGTTACTGTACATGCACACACTGGGAATCAAGTGCTACTGAAGACTATCGAAGTCTTTGAAAAGTCTTACATTCTACATAGGACAGACAAAATGCAGGGTAAAAGGAGGATTCCCATCAACGTTTTATACATGGAACCTGCCTCCGGGGTTTCTCCATCACCTCTCCTCCCTTGCTTAAATTGGCTTGAAGGCCCATGTGGAGACAAACAAGCCTATCGGCATGAAGTGGGTGTTAGCAACATTAAGCTCGGGCACAATGGCATGGGAAACACCTTCTGCAAGCAAAAGCTTTCTGATGGCAAGTCTCTAGTTCTCTATGTAAAGAAAAAAAAATAAATAGTCTGATTCATAACTTTCCAGCAAGCTGCAATATGAGGGATTTGCAGCCAATAAAACACTTGCAAGCAAAAGCAGTTTCTTTATACTAGTATTTATAAATTATTTTCAGTGAGTCTGTCAGCATTATCGTGTGCTGCTGTCCATTTCCCAAATGACAGAGATTGTTTATTGTATTGGCAAAATGCTTCTCAGAGAGCACAACTTCTTCCACAGTCAGCTTCCACATAACCATGTTAAAGTGATGTCCAACCTTCCCGTGCTCTCATTACATTATACTCTGAATCTTGTTTTGTTTCTTCGCGGTTAATGCTTATATTTCACACTTTCATTTACAATGCTGTGTACTTCCAAAGAGGAATTTCTTACAGCTCAATTAATTTTAAGACTTGACAGAAGTTGTGATCATACTGAGTTTTGCCAAAGAGTAAAAGAAGTATGAGAATGAAATTAAAGCTACAGATAAAGAGTGAGCTTACAAGGCAATATCAAATGGGAAGAATATAGACAGATGAACAGGAGATAAATTCTCTTTCTAACTCCTTACCAAATTGGCAGTTTTGACGGCAATTATTGTGTGTTAGAAATTTCTGATTAAATCTTTTCACCAAAGATTAAAACCCCAGTTTGTGCTGACTTATGAAAATACATTCAATTGTTATTAACAGACTTTAATTGCACCAATATGCTTTTCACTGCTTAAAAAGGCCTTTGTTCTTCACAAATACAAAGGTAACAGCAATACTTTAGCGGCTTTTACTGCTTGGATGCAAAATAGGAGTCTTTAAGCTTTAAAAATCTTTTCTCTCAGAGATACCATCTTTTGCCTGGAGCTAAAGGAATTAGGGGATATTTACATGATTTAAGGCTAATTTTATAGCATATTATGTTCCCTCTCTGCCGTGGAATCAAATACTAGAGGATTTGATTTTTTAAAAATGTAAATATGGGTAAAATGTAATAAAACTGTTGTTTGTATGGGAAAACTCCATGTTAATCTGGAAACAATATGCAATATTGGAATTGTGTAACTTGGTGGTCAGCAACAGGAAAAATAACAATAGCTCTGGGAAGATAAGTACATGTGATAATGCATACATAATTCATACTAGAAACTTGGAATAAAGTCAGAAATTACATTTTAGCTTTGAAATTTTATTTTTTTTAAGTGACAGGGGAAAAGAAAACAGTCATGAAAACATTGTGATAGATATGAATGATATATTACTAAAATCTGATAAATATAGCAGCTTGATCAAAACTATTAAACTCATAATTTCTAAAGATCATTACCAAATCATGTATTTCAGCTATGAATTCCAGAAAACTTTAGCAATATTTTGGTGATGGAAAATGTGCAATTAGTACAGAGGAGGAACAGTTGTTGTTTTTCTTTGAAGATAATGTTTAGCTCAAGGCAACTGCAGAGTAAGACCAAGCTGCCAATATCTAGAACCACTGGGAGATCTGTTGTTTTATGTGGATGGGAAACAAGGGAATTTACTAAAAAAGAACAAAAGACAGTTAAAGATCTTTGAGAATAAAGTCTTGCGATAAATATTTGGGCCCGTTAGAGAGCGATGTGTGGAGAGCACTATTGAACAAGGGACTGTGGGAGGTCTATGAAGAGACAAATGCAGTGAATGGAGTGAAATCCCAGTGACCTGAGTGGGCAGAGTATGTGGTTAAGATGATGGAAGACAGACCAGTGAGGCTTATTTTGGACAGCCATCGTTTGGAGTTTCAATCCTCAGGCCAACGCAGAAGAACATGGAAAGATAATACTGAGTAAGATCTAATTGCTTGTAATATGAATCACCATCAAAGGGAAAAAATCTGCATTTGGCTAACAGAAGTAGGAGAAAATCTGCCAAAGACGTTTTGGGTCTACAGAGCTGAGGGATAATAGTACACAGATTCTAGGAAATTTCATGTGATTTCTCCCATCTTTAGTTTTGGAATGAATTCACAGAGGAATGATTGCCTTCACTCTTGCTAGGACTTCTTAAAGAACATTTTGAGGAAGTTAATAATGAAATAGCTAGCAGTTGTCTATTCAGAGCTTAATTTTTCCATGAGTAGTTAGGAATGAAGCAGGAAGGAGATTGCTTTACAGCTGCATGTGCAGACACAGGACTCATTTTGTGACAAATTAAACATTCTGCACCAGCAAAAATAGCAAAAGGATGCCTGAGCTTTCAAATTGCATTGTAACTATTCCCAACTATTTGAATAAGAAGAATCACAGAAGTGACCATATGCCACAACAGGGGGCATTCAGGTCCCAGTCCTATAAAACTCCACTAGTAGGAGCAGGGTTTTTCTATTTTCTTTTTTAATACAGTGGGACAAACCACACTTGCAGAAGAATTCACATGAATAAGGATTTGTAAGAGCTAAGACCAGTATGAGAATCTTGACAAAAAACCTGAGGTATAACTCTTACTGGTCCTTAGTCAAAACACTCATTGAAATGAGTGGAGGATCAATAAGAAAATTGCCAAGGCCTGCTGCAACTGTCTGGAAAGTATCTGTTTGTGTATTTTCTCAGCATTTCAGCACAAGCAGACATTCTTCAAATAGTTAGAAACTGAAAAATGAAATGACATCTTGCAACTGATAACATGGAGCACTTCATTCTGTTTTAACTCTAGATTTGTCTGTGGAGTTATGAGTCTTCCAACAGGTGTTTATGTCCCCTAATCATTCCAACAAACCTCCTATCCCTCTCATTTGTTTATCATAGAATCATAGAATGGTTAGAGTTGGAAGGGACCTACAAAGGTCATCTAGTCCAACCCCCCTGCAAGGAGCAGGGACATCCCTGACTAGATCAGGTTGCTCAGAGCCTCATCCAGCCTGGCCTTGAATGTTTCCAGGGATGGGGCTTCCACCACCTCTCTGGGCAACCTGTTCCAGT
>JAAGAY010134481.1:0-23698 GCA_011801015.1 Ardeotis arabs
TGCTGGTTTTGTTGGTTTTTTTTTTATCATCTCTTTTTTCTTTTCCTCTGTTGTTCCCTTCAACTGTTTTTATCTCAACCTATGAGTTCTGCCTTCCTTGCTTTCCCAGTTCTCTTCCCCATACCATTGTGGGGGATGGTAAGGGGGGAGTGAGCGAGTGACTATGTGGTATTTTAGCTGCTGAGTTGGGGCTAAACCACAAGTACCTGTCTGACTGTAACTTTTGCTTACCTTTGCTTTCTTCCAGTGTTCAGAGGGGAATTACCTTTTACCCAATTCCTCACTTTTGAATCAGGTGTCAGGTTAACAGCTGAAGAGGTAAGAGGTAAAGATCTTTGGACAGCTAACAAGAGATAAGACACCTCAGAAGATAAGTACCTTCAGAGGAAGTGGAGCATGTAGTAGAGAAAACCAGCAGATCATGCTGCTCAGAAGCAAAAGGTGAGAGTGTTTAACTTTTGGGCAGAGCAGAATAAGGATGCTATTCTTTGTGAAGACAATTAGTGTGGACTCACAGGAGGAGGATCATGCCTCACAAACCTGATATCCTCTCCTGGGGAGTGAAAAGCTAAGTGAGTCACAGCAGGGAAACTATTGATGTGATTAACCAAGACCAGGGGAAAGCTTTTCATACAGGAACATATAAAAGGCTTAACCCCAAAACCAAAGAGTAAGGTAGGCAGACAGCTTAAGTAGATAAGGAGTTAGTTGCAAGTCCAAAGACAGAATGGTGCAAGGCAGGATTACAAAGCCTAGAAATGGATTACTGTGGGATTGGAAAGAAAGGGGAAAAGTGAGAGAGCAGAGGGAAGATAGCAGTGACAGTTGTGTTGTTTCACAGACAGCAGTCTCTGGGTGTCCAACACAAGTATGTTGATTCCCAGTTCAACAGAATCACTTGCATCTCACATAACAAAGCAACATTTATAAACATGGAAAAGAAAAACATGCTTTAAATATTAGAAGTCTTTAAGGCCAGAAGAAGCATTATAATTAATTGACTTGATTATTATGTTATAGAAGCTGAACTATCTCTTTTTTTTTGCAGTTCTGAACGCCTTCTTTTTCTTTGCATCCCTACAGTAATCCTGACTGCTGAGAACTCCTGCAGTGCTGGTACCACCAGAACTTGATGCAGAGAAGGCATGTCAGAGTTTTCTTGTGGTTCTAGCTCACTCCAGGCAGCCTCAAACTGTAGCTGGAAGCAGTCCTTTAAAGCCTGCCATCTTCCTAGGGCTGAGACTGGACATGCTTTCTTGACAGCTCCGAAGAGCCACTCTTCTGTGCTCTCTGTTATGCAGGACAAGAGCAGGGATAGTTTCTCTTAATGTGGTTAAGAATATGTCATCACTTCACTGCTTTGAACAGTCATCCTGAAGACTGAGTAAAGACTTTGGTTAGCTATCTTGATGTGGAAGCATGCCTACTTTTATTTAAAGTAGCTTTGACTTATTAGGAGAGCTCTCACTGCCCCATTTTTGACCACCAGGATATCCCTCCATCCACTGGCTGTGAGGCCAAGTGCAGATCCTTGTATCAGATCTTGCCAAAACACTGGTGCTCTAGCTGCTCTGGCTTGGCATTATTAGACTAAACTTGTTCCTAAAGGAACAGTATCTGTGAGCCCACTCAGGTCCCTACAGACATCACTGCTCTCCTGTTTGGCCCTTCTGTCACCTTGTTAGTGAACAGCGGATACCCTGGTCTTGTGAGGTTCATAGCTGAGTGAAAGTACCTGCAGCCAGCTGGAACTGTCTGTCAGGGCCCTGATGGCACTGACACAAGCTCCCCAAGGGCCTCCCCCATCCTGCCATGGGGCACCTAGCTGCCCACCCCCAACCCTGGCTGCCTTGCTCCTGGTTGGGGTGGTGGGACCTGGCCCCAACCCTGTTGCCCCCCATGGCTCCCAGCTGCTGGAAAGCCACCAGCTCACACTGTGTTCTGACACTGGAGCAAGACGAGCACAGACCCTCCTCTTTGCTGTACTAAGGTCCTAAGAAAAGCTGGAGGACTTGAATTCTATCTGCTGCTGCTATCTCTGACAAAGATATGTTGCAAAGCTTGTGAGGCTGAAACCTGAGCTATTCCCTGTCGTGGGAGATATTATAAGTTTAGAAGAGATGCACCAGAGGATAGATATGTTTATTGTCTGATACGTAATTTCATGCCTTTTATTTTTTTTTTTTCTGGAGTTAAGGATAGGTAGGTTGACTTCTATTCTGAAATGTGAATTAAATAGACTTGGACAGATGAATGTCCTGATGTGTCCTAACCTTTGCCCTGTGGAAAAGAAGGGCAGAGTATACTATTATTGCCTTCCTCTTCAGCAACGGCTGGTGTGGCATGCTTTTGTGTTATCTGTTGCTACTGCTGTCCTGCCTTTCTCTTCCTCAGCCTTATCTGGGATCACACCTACCTCTGTTTTAAGATATTTGAGGAATTTGGTCCACCCAAGAGGTAACACCCCCGCCTCCTTCTCCCCTGCCTTTACCTCCCACTTCCTGTGTCTGTTACCAAGACAAGGTTCTCAGGAGGCAAATTTCTCGTTTTTCAGAATTTTGGATAAGCCTCTCTGAGTTCATCAAATATAGAAAAGGACCTGACTGTGAATAAGTACATGTCCAGAATCTGAATTGTTAGCCGGCTAAGGACTGTTGAAGGGTTAATACTATTTCTAATTATTCCATTCTGGCAGAGTATGTTCCTGGGCTGCATGAATCACCAGTGTTTCTGTATTACAAATAGTGGTGATACATATTAGTAACTAAAATCCCTGGGACACTCTAGACTTCCCAGTACAGACACCCTGACAAAAGGGGTTAATTAATTTTGTGGTTGCCATGGGTTCATTTAATGTTTTACACTTGAGAAGCCACATGACTGAATGAGAAACAAAAAGAGGTCTTGGATAATAAAAATGTAAGGAAAAGAGTGGAGTGCCTGTAAAGTGTTTGGTATGCGTCCTAATAGAGGCATACTAAAGCAGTTCAGAGACGTGAAAATTCCTGGTTTATTCCAGAATAGTCTTCTATCTATTCTCCTCTGGAACGAGAAGAGAGAAGTTATTTATTTGCAGAAGTAAACTGACTGACCATTCTGGGAATGTCTTCTTGAAACAGGCTGGAAAAAAAAAGATGCCCTCTCCCCCACCTCGGGAAGATAGCATTCAGTGGGAACAAAGGTCAAAATCTCTCTGGCAGTAGGCAAAGGACATTTTGTAATACTATACCATGTGAATATACATAATAAGTAAATGATAAGAATAGATAGCGTGTATATTTTGCTACCAAGGCTTTGCAAGAAGTCTTCTCTTCCTTATATGTAGAGCTCAGACTCTTCTTGGCGGTCAGTCCAATGAGGAAAGGTGCCTTCTTCCCCTGTCCTGGGCAGATAATTGTATTTCTTACTGTACCGCTCTGTGTTGGCGGAATTTGTTGTCCTGTCACATTGTTGAGCAGAAAAAAAGAGGTCTGTTTGTTTTAAGTGGTAGAAGTTAAAACAGAATCGGCATGGCCGACTTGTTTAGGGAGCAGAAACAGTATAAACTTGTTTAGGGAGCAGAAACAGTTATATATAACAGTATATACAGGAGCCTTTGTGGCTTAGAGATAAGGTGGTTTGCGGTAAATTTTAACCATTAAAACAATTAAAGTTTTCTGGGAAGGAAGTTAAAGTTTCCTTTAGGAAAAATACTTGTGCGAAAATGACTGGCCACAGTAGAATTTGTTTGTACACATTTGTAGTGCATGACTACCCTTGAGGCCTGAACCTTTCTTGTCCGGCTGTTCTGTTCTGACACCCTGTCGCGACAACAACGGACTAAATACTGCTTTTATTGCAAATATGTATTTGGACCCTCGCCCACAACTGTTTGTCCCTGCTGGTCTGATATCCCTAACTGTGATGTGCATCTCATTTGTTTTTAGGCTAAAAGTGAAGTGCGGCTTTGGAGTTACGGAAGTCACAGCAGGCCAAATGCACGTTTAAACATTCCGAGAAGGTCCTCTGCGAGCGCGCCGAACCGAACCCGCAGCACTCGTCCGCCTTCCCGAGCAGGAAGCACGCTTGGGGGTGTGCGGCTGCCTGAATTTAAGACCAACACGCCACACGGCCAAAACTCTCGCCTTGTGGTTTTTGGTTTGCTCTTTTTTTTTTTTTTTTTTTTTTTTTTTTTTTTTTTTTATCCCGAGTTAGAAGAGCTCCCTTACTACGAATCCTGGTTTCGGATGAGGCGATACCCTACCGTCCAGCCACCTGACCGCCGCCGGGCAGGGCGCCCCCAACCCCCCCCGCCCCCCATCCCGGCCCGTCCTTCCCGCGGTGACGCGCCCTCCTCTCGCGAGAGAGCGGGCGGCGCGCGGCCGCTCCCCATAAATAGCGGGGCGAGGCCGGGCCTCCCCAGTCAGCGGCGGCGCCCGTGCTTCAGGTGGCGGCGGCTCCGGCTCTTCCCTCCCCGGGTGAGTACGGCCGGCCGCGGGGCTGAGCGGGGCGGCGGGAGCTCGCCTCCGACTCCGCAACATGGTGGAGTCCGGCGGGGGCTGCCGCTCTCGGCGGGGCCCCGCCCGCTGCATCCGTCATCGCCCCTGCGGTCCCCCCGCCCCAAATCCCGGTGCGTTTCGGTAGGAGCCAGAAAGGCCCACGGCGCTCGCCCTCCCGACCCGCTGTCCGCGGGGCCGAGGCCCTGGTGGCACCTGGAAGCCAGGGCTCCTTCCCTGGGCATCCCGGTAGCCAGGGCGAGCAGCTTGACTCTTCCGCCCGGCTCGTCGTGCTGCTGTCGGGCCTGTAACTTCTTTGCATAGCGGGGAGGGGGAAGCAGAAATTAAATGCGTGGCTTCCCTTGCTCACTTTGCCGTTCGGGGTCTTACGCTGCCTCCGAAATACGCTTTTGTACCCCGGGCTGTGATTCGGGCATCTCGCCCGGCTGCTGTGGGGGAGCGGATCTGACTTTCGCCGGAGCTGAAACTATTCAAGGGATCTCCGAAACGGTGCAGGACCCTGGCGGCTGCGCTGTCTGTAAGAGCAGGAATAACTTCATGTAGGAATTCCCCTATTTTAGTGACTAACATTCCAACCCATGCTGTGCGTGGCTCGATCGTTTGGGACACGGTACAAATACTGAGTAATCCTTAAAGTGAGGGCCCTTTCTTCCTGCACAGGCGGGGTTCTGCGCTGTTGGCCTCTCTTCCTCTTCTACAGCATGCTTTGCAGTTCAAAGTGAACTTCGGTTGTGCTCTAAGTAATCTGACTCCTAATGCTGTGTGAGAAGCACAGCGCCTTTCTGGGGCTATTTCAGTGCTTAAGAGATGGAAGGAAAATTCCTCTGTCACTGCTGTAACCCTGCTTGTATGTTCCGTGTACAGTGGTTAATCTTATTACAGGCGTTAGTTACCTTATGGCACGTGTGTGTTAGTATGTGCAAATATGCCTGCAAAATATTAACAGCACGGCTTTCTGCTTGTTCCCCATTATGCAAATGAGGAAGAGTTTTACTTGATCCCAGGCAGAATCTTGACATGTTGCTTTTGATATTGTCTTATGTATGGGAAAGAAAACTCCTGTTGGCCTTCAAAACCAGAGTTCTTTTGAGGACTGACTTTTAGCTTGCCCTCCTATTGCCTTCATGTATGCAGGTTCTTCTGGAACTTAAGTGTCATATAAAACTATCAATGCAAAAAGTGCTTCTTGCAGAATGCATGCATGCATAGGATGACAGTGCACTTCTGTGTGTTCTCCTGAAGTGGTACTGCAATACTCATCTCTGCTTTTATAGGGTTCATATGGGGAGAGCTGTTGGTATTTTCTCAGTGGGAATACCTGTTGGAAAATAATTGAGTAGCATAGGCTTGTTGAACGGCTGATGTCCGCAGCCTGTTTCAGTGTGGGATGGGTTATAATTAAGTCTAAATTAGCATAAAGGAGAATTATTTACTGCAGTGGGAAAGTCCTATGCTCTGTGTGTTACAGGAATGTTAATTTTTGAGCAAGCTGAGCAGGGAGAGCCCTTTGTGGGCATCAGGTGTGGCACTAGAGATAATGAACTCCTTGAGTTCAGTGTAATGACTTGTGAGAACTGGGCTGAGTTTACTGAAATGAGTACTTCACCTCAGTCGTACATGTATTTTCAAGAGGTGGACAGCAATGATGACTCAGATTTCAAAGTTGACTCCCTTACGACAGCAGATCTAATGTGATTAAAGATACTGGTGGTGGATTCTTCATCTGACTTATGCCTCCTAAACTAGAGTGTTAGTGACTTGTTTGCTGGCATTTCATTGTTGTTTGCTCAACAGATAAGCCCAAGTGTGTATATTTCTTCTAGAAAAATAAATTAATCCATCAGTCAGTAACTCTTTGGTAATTCTGCAATTAACTGCTGTACTTCAAAGCCTGTCTCTTGCTTGCCTAAACCAAACAAAGCAATTAGGAAACAGTTTTGGATTTCTAAATTGATACAGTGAAATGTAATTCCCGCATGCAAGAATGTGAACATCCTAATCCCTTTGATCAATGGGGTTGATTACAAAAGGTTGTTGGTTTCCAAGTCTGGTGATTAGACTAAGTGGATATGAGGATGCTGTAACTCAGATATGCTTCTTTCACAGGCTCTGTACGATTCAAGACCTGAAAAAATGGCATTGGCAGCAATTGATCCACAGCAGGTACATCTGAGTTAGCCCCATAGTTCATGCCTAGTTCAGAAAACTATACAGGAGTCAACTAACCTCTTTCTCTTTTAAACAGAATATTGTATCGAGGGTTGTCAACCTTCCCTTGGTGAGCTCCACCTATGATATGGTATCCACGGCTTACATCACCACAAAGGATAACCATCCTTATCTGAAGTCAGTATGTGAGATAGCAGAGAAAGGAGTGAAGACGATTACTTCAGTAGCCATGACAAGTGCTATGCCTATCATCCAGAAACTGGAACCACAAAGTAAGAAAAAGATGGAGCTGTTGATAACTTTAATTCAACTGATTGCTTTGTCTATTCGCATGCATTTACAGTGTAGCATGGTCATGCTGGTCTGGAGTGCTGTTTCAGGTAGCTGAACCTGTTGCCTGACTTGTTGAGTAACTGATTACAGATGAGTATGATTTAACAACAACAACAAAAAAAATCCAGATTCCAGCTTTTGTAATACTAAACTGAATGACTCCTGATATGCGAGATGGTTATGTAATCTCTTGCTCAACTCCTTCCTCCTGATCTTTCACCTGGTTTCAAATACTACTTTGTACTTTCTCTCAGGGAGAACATTTGTGGTTAAATTTGGCAGCTGTGTCACAAGGCTGTTTGTAACCAGGAGCCTGGTTTCACGAAGTGGCAAAAGGCCAGGTGTTTCAGCTTGTTCTAACAGTTGGTATTAAAGTATTGAAGGGATTTTGTCTGCTTGCAAGTGAGTTTTTTTTCTGGCACTGTAAACCTGCCTTGTTCTTGAGCTTTGCTGCCTCAAATCTTACTGGAAAGGGGAGGCAACTACTTTAAGAGCGTTGTTGCAGGAGCTCTGTTTCAAAAGGAAGTCTCAACTGGAGTTGTTTATAGTAAGGAAAAAACCAGAAATTAAAACCAACTATTGTAATTTCTTTTATAGTTGTAGTTGCCAACAACTATGCGTGTATAGGTCTAGACAAAATTGAAGAGAGACTGCCTATACTGAATCAGCCCACTGACAAGGTAAGTCCTTTTCATGCTGAGCAGAAGAGCTATACACTTTTCCTCTTTTCTCTTATCACTAAAAATACAGGGAGACAGATTTCAATAAGCCACACCTGAAGCACAGCTTGGAAGTAAAAGGTATTTCTGTAAATTGTTTGTTGCCTTTGGGAGGCCATTAAGGGTTTTGTTGGTTTGTTTTTGTTTTTTTTTGATTTGCCCACCATTTGACACATCTATCTGTAGTTGCTGTTCACTGGAGGACATGTTTTCAAAAATTTGAGTCCTTTCTCTTTCCCGTTCAGTGTGAAGTAAATAGTGCCTGAAGTATGTTCACTGAAGTGTTCTGACCTGAAGGCTGCAAGGCAGTCATAGTTTTTTCTTGTACATATGTGTTCAAGGGAGAACTTCTCCTAGATAACGAATACTTAGTACAAGCTTTAGCATAAATTTATATTTCCTGGATTGTGTAGCTGTCCCTAGAAAATATTTCTAGTTAACCAGCTTGTTTCCTGTGGCAGGTTGTTGCCAATGCCAAGGATGTAGTTGTTGGAGCCAGAGAAGCTGTAACAACCACTGTGACTGGTGCCAAGGAAACTGTTGCTCACACAATCACTGGAGTTGTGGGCAAGACTAAAGAAGCAATGCAAGACAGCGTAGAAATGACCAAGTCAGTTGTCAATGGCAGCATTAGCACTGTCCTGGGAAGTCGTGTGGTGCAAATGGTGAGCAGTGGAGTGGACAGTGCTCTGACTAAATCAGAGACCTTTGTAGACCAGTATCTCCCACTCACAGAAGCAGAACTAGGTAAGACCAATTCAAGGTTTGATTTTGTTGGAATGCTTGTATTGGAGAGAAGCAAGCAATCATCCATTTATTACTTACTTGTAGTGGGGAGGGGGCACGTGCTTCCCAAACTGCCTTTCGCCTTGCTGGTTGTAATAGCATCTTCACAGGGAAGCAGAGTGAAAGTAAGGATTTCCACATATGGTCTGTCAGCCTAGTGCTAAAGGACTACTAAATAAGTCTAGTATTCAGCTCTTACTCAGCAACTAAAATTGCCTCAGACCTCTTTTAAGTTTTCTTCCAGTAGTCAGTTTGCTTCCTTTCTACATATCTAGAGATAGAAGCTGCGAAAGTTGAAGGTTTTGAAGTTGGAGTTCAAAAGCCAAGCTACTACATAAGACTAGGATCCCTGTCTTCAAAGGTCCGCATGCGTGCCTACCAACAAGCCTTAAACAAAGTTAGAGACGCTAAACAGAAAAGCCAGGAGACCATCTCTCAACTCCATCACACTGTTAGTCTGGTAAGTTTAAACTTTCACTTGAAGTATAAAAATCAAATGTTGGCATAGTTTTAGAGTGCAGAAAACAGCCAGAAGAGGCATAGGAAAACTAGGCTTGCTCTCTCTGACTAAGTGCATTTTCTAAAGATAAAGCATGTCTGGTTCAGAGCTTTTCACCACCATTCAGGTGAGGTCCTAAATTGGGCTGAGCTGTAAACTAACCAGCAATTGTTTGTAATTTTTAGCACTGCAGAAATACAAGTGACATGTTTAAAATAATATTCCTGTTTGAGTGCTGAGTTTTACACAGACCTAACTCAGTGAAGAAAGTGTCTTGCAATTTAGAAACACTTCAGTCTTAAGTTTTTTGTTATTAAAATGTCAGATTCTTTATGGCCTTGCTCTTGCTGTGAGTGTCTCTGGGCATTCTTGGGTACTTTAGTAGTGTTATCCTAACTATGTACCTTTATGTACAGGACAAACTGTGCATAAAGAGTCACAGCCTTCTATACACTCTCAAATCCTTGTGTATGATGCTAGTAGGGGAGGGGAAAATAGTTGAGGCTGAGGGATGCACTACATAACATCTCAAAACTGCTTCTAGTTTTCTCTTCTTTGAAGAGAGGAACGTACTCTTATATTCTCCAGAGTCTTTTATACTGAACTTTAAAAAAATTTAAAAAGGAGATTACAAAGTAGGTAAGGTAGCATAGCCTTAATGGAACTGTTTGAACTCTTCGCTTTACTTCCTTATTTGGCTGTATTTCAGATCGAGTATGCCAGAAAGAACATGAATAGTGCCAATCAGAAACTTCTTGATGCTCAGGAAAAGCTTTATCAGTCCTGGGTAGAATGGAAGAAAAATACAGGCCAAAATGATGGTGATGAACTGCGTAGTGCTGAGGTAAATAGATGCAGATGTAAACCAGAAATAAATGGATTGTATACTGTCAAGGTAATGGCAAGCTAACAGTCCCAAAGTCCGCAGCATCTTAACAGCACAGAAGCGTATGTGCAAATGTGGAACCTGAATGCTGAAGCTGACTAGTTGCTACTATGAAAAGTAGGAGACGCCCAAATTCTTAAATGAGCCTACTTCCTGCAAGTGTTCTCCTTCCAAGAGAATGCTCATCCTGTTTAGCATGTAAGCCTGTGATCCATATCTAGATCAGCTAGGACCCATTTGTCTGATATAGCCAGAAATAACAATCTCAGCATCTAGCAGTTTTAGGCACAGACTCACTGAGACTTATATGTAGCTTTAAACGGTGGTTCATTGATGAGAATATACTTGCCTGCTGTGACTTGTTACCTAGAGTTGAAATGACAGCTTACTTATCAGTGGGTAGAAGCTACAAATGTTGCTGTTCCACTAAGTACTTGAGCACTGAAGAAATATCAAGTACTTTCAAATCTTTGACTCTTCAGACTTAAGGCCTGTTTTATTACTGCTTTAGGTTTTTTTTTTTTTACTTACATCCTCTTTACTTTTCTTCTTTGTGTATCTTGAGTAACATAAAGCTGCTACAGTAATAAAAAGATACTAATGTGCTGTTATGGTTTTTGTTTCCAGCATGTTGAGTCAAGAACTCTGGCTATTGCACGAAGCCTCACTCAGCAGCTTCAGACCACCTGCCTCACACTGGTCTCAAGCCTACAGGGGCTGCCACAGAACGTGCAGGATCAGGTTTACAGTGTTGGGTCAATGGCAGGTGATGTCTACCAGAGCTTTTGGTCAGCATCCTCCTTCCAAGAATTATCAGAAAGCTTTCTTAGCACTAGCAAAGGACAGCTGAAGAAAATGAAGGAATCTCTGGATGATGTGATGGATTATCTTGTTAACAACACACCACTCACCTGGCTGGTAGGTCCCTTTTACCCACAACTGCCTGGCATTCAGCATGCTGAGAGCAAAGGTGAAGGGCACAAAAATTCCAGCCAGAAAGACAAACAGCCTGAACACAGTACTGAATAAACTGCATAGCATGCATGTACTCTGCTGACTGACCAAACAAGTGGCCTTAGCAAATGTAGCTGTCAAAAAAGCCTTGGAGAAAAATATACAAACATAGGAGTGGGGGAATGATACAGAGAAAGGATACTCTCCCACATTGGCTGTATTGTCCTGTGTAGTTAAACTCTAAAAACTCAAACTGTCTCAAATGCCTAAATAGTGGCAGCTTACAGTTGTCCAGATGCCTTGTTTGTTTGTCAAGTTAAGAAACCTCACCATGCTTATGAATGGTATTAATGCCATTAGTCTAAATGAAACCTACCATAGCTAAAAACATTTGATGTCTTGCTTAATCTGTGCCACAATAATATAAAAGCCTTACATACTATGAAATGCATTTAAAAGCCCTGCAGTCTAGCTAGGTATGCTTAAATTCCATGTTTGCTGTAGTTCACACATTTCCTTATAATGGATCTAACTGTCTCAAATTCTGCTGTTGTCAAGAATTATGCAAAAGCTCTGTGCAGAATTCCAAAGCTGAAAGTGGGGTTTCTGAATGAGTCAGCTGGAGTTACTTAAATGCTGTGACAGTGCTAATATTAACTATACAAACTTAACTATTGTATAACACAGTAACTTGACCACAGAATCGGAGACTATCTCAAGTTGGAAGGGGCCCATAAGGATCATACAGTCCAATTCCCTGCTTCTTGCAGGACCCCCTAAAACTAAACTGTGTGACTAAGAGCATCATCCAGATGCACCTTGAAGTCTGAGGGGCTTGGTGCCGTGACTGCTTCCCTGGGGAGCCAGTTCCAGTGACCAACTAAATCATTATCAATACATTTTTTTTAATACGCAGTATAAAGACAAGATTCATGCTGTTTGTACCCAAGTGCCTGCTGCTGTGTGGGTTGCTGTGGTTTTTTGTAGCAATCTTTTTGTAATTTTGTATGTTAGTAATAAATGCTTTAGTAGCCGAAGTCTGTCTCCATTTCAGTGGTGTTTAAAATAAATGTAACTTGCTGTTCTGTGACTCCTTCAAACTGGGTCCAGCAGAAAGCAAGCTTGAAATGCAAATGAAGTAGATACACGTTGCAAGTGTTATTTGTGTGTGTATATGTGTAGATAAGATATTGCTGCAGTATTTCCTTTGTCCTTTTGAGTTCCTGTGCATTTTTCTATTCAGTCTTAGCTTTACTGCTGCTTTTTTGGTGCTTGCTATTGCCTGCCTTAATGATCACCTAAGCTGTGAGCTGATGGATGTTCTAATATTGAGACGAGAAAGATAAGGACAAAAAAAACCCTCTGTCCTGCCTTTGCAGGTGTTCTCTGTACACAAGACTGCTGGCTACCTGCTTTGGTTGCTAGCTCCCTGTGAACAGTATATACTCCTCAGCTACAAACACAATTTTTTTAAACATGTTTAACTTTATTTACCCTCTTTTGAACTTGCGTGACTAATGTACATTAACAGTGAGTTACTTGGGTGGAATTGTTCCTCAGTGAATCCCTCTCCTGGAAGAGAATTACAGTGACTAAGAAATGAGCTTTCTTGGTTTAGGGCTGTCCAGGTAAGTTGTGTGGTGTTCTTAATGCATGCCGTGTGCAACTTTGAGTTGCCATTATTCAGTGTAGCAACGCTGGCTACCATTTTCAAACAGGTTACCACACAGAGTAAAGCAAAAATGGAGTTCAAAGGAAGCTTGTCACCTAGTAACATGTTGCTACATGGAACAATGCCTCCACCTGGGACAATGTGGACAGAAAAGAAAATTACATGTTGTCTAGCCTAATGTGAGAGGGCTTTCTTAGCTGTTGAGTCAGCATTGGTCTAGAAGTGCTAGGAAGACTGTGTTTTAAGCACAATATTAAACAATTGTTACAACAGAGGATTACAGATAAAGATTCTGTAACTTTCAGCTTTAAATACTTTTTGTAAAGAGGCTGTTTAAGATGAAATTAACATGAGATGGTGAGATATTCCTTTCCAGCTAGGGCATGAGTTAGGACTTCTGGAATTCTTTCAGCAGTTAATTCTGTTTACCTTAAGTATTGAATGAGTCCAAACAGTCTTTTTTTTAAATCTCAATTTGTAATAAAATTTGTTGAGTGCATCCACTGTTGTAGAGGTGCTCAGGAACAGAATGGGAATAATCAGATCTGGGGGCAGCTGGCAGTTCAAAGAAGGGAATTCCCATTTTTATGTGTATTGTAAAATGTGAAGGCTGTGGGCCTTCATTCTGAGGTGAACAATCAAATAAGATATTCAAACTGTTCACTATCCTTTGAGGCCTGAGAAGTAAACATCACCATCTAATGCAAGAGCAATACACCTCTGTTCTGCCTGAAGTTGCACAAAACTACAGTTTTGTACTCTTTCAGATAGCTGTCAAGCTTTACTAAATGTTGGCAAGCAGATGAAGTAGAAAGCAAGGAAAAATGTTACCAGTCTAGACCTTCAAATCATTTCTCCCTCACCGTAGGCTGTTGGGTGGCTTCTCTGTGAAAGTTACTCTGACTTCCAACAGCTGACCTACAACTGGTGGCTGCAAATAGAGGAATGCCTAGTTTAAATGCTTACCTAATGGTTGGGATAACAGCTTGTTATACCAAAAGGCTGTACGCAGGTTCTTGGATCACACTGTTGTGTGTGGTTGTTTTGTTGGATCCTGCCCCCCTACCTGCAGAAGTGTTTAAGTTTATATTCAGCCCCCCAGTAGAATTAGGAACCCTTCCTTGGAGGAAAAGAGGGCTGAATAATGGGAAATCAGTATGTTCCTGCTTTATTATCTTGAATAAAATCTTAGGATTGAAATTATTAGACTCTTCTAATAAGGACAACAGTGGATGTTTAAATTGAATTGCAACTGTAGCTTGTATGGGTATCTTCTTGCTGCTAATCTAGTATAGCATATCTCAATACTATTCTAGTTACAAGTCTACAGGCAAAACTTGGTATTTTTCTCTAGCATAGGTAGAGAGAGTGACTATTAAAATGCCTGCTGGAGGCAAGAATGATGTAGACAACTTTCCAAAGCTGTCTTTGGGGTTTTTGCCAGAGTGGACTGAAACTGAAGTGCATGCTAATAACTGCTGAAAACTCTCTAATAGAAGGAGGAAAACTAAGATACTGACAGAGCAGAGCCTGCTGACAAATTTTTCCTGCCATCTTACCTGTTTTTCTGTAACTGCATCTATCGAACAGCTCAGGTACACTGCACAGAAACTTACCTGCTCTTAGTCCAAAAACACTTTTAAGGATATAGCTTAGGTTTGAAAGCTGTGAAGTCTCTCAGGAACCTTTAAAAAAATATAAGACCAGATATCTTGAAAATTGCAGGAAATAGTTGTACCTATTTGCAGCAAGGCAGATAAACTAGAGGAAATGGAACAGAGTGTCAAAGGCTGCTAGTCTCACAAAAACTGCAGTGGTAAAGGTTAGAATACTAATGAAGGAATTATCACTAGTAAGGTTATTGAAGGTTTATTTAGAACTCAGAAAATGATTCTTTCTCTTCAAGAGATCACTCAAAAATCATTCATACTAGTTGACACTTCCCCTTTCCAGGCTCACTTAACAGAGAAGTATTACTCTATCATTGCTGATAATCCCTTGCTATGGAAGTTCTAAATAAAAGCATTTGTAAATAGTTCCATATGGTATAAAAGTTTTGCAAACATCATATATACAGCAGCATACACATTGGTCAAATCCAAATGACAAGATTTGTATAAGGACTGGAGTTGCAGAGGTATAGCTAATTTGCCTAGGAACCTAGGCAAACTTACTAGTTTGTAAGGAAAGGTGGAAAGCTTTTGAAATCGCTCCCATTCCTTAAGATAACTTTTTTTTTTCAATAATCTTTTCCAAACTGCAACTCACAGTACTACTATTTAGCTGGTAAAATAGGTGAAAGGATTTGGAAATGATGAATTATTTATTTTTATTAAAAAAACCCCAAACAACCAAAAAGTGAAAAAAAAGACCCCAGAACTTATCTAAGCCATCAAATTAAAAACAGAAAATAGAACCTATCTTATTTTTTAGGCATGATCTGTTGGTCATTTGCATGATCAGAAAGTCTTACATGCAACAGCTTGCTGGAGGTATTGTGTACAGCACTTTGTTAAATGTATTTATTTTCATACTAAGATGGAAATATTATTTATTTTGGATAATACAGTCTCTGATGACATAAATAAGTGCCTGTTCTGAAAGTGCACAAAATAAGAACCATCTCTCAAGTTACTGGTGGCTCAATTCTGAAAATATATTAAGCAAGAAAAATAGATTAATTTAAAGTTAAGTTAGTATTGACATCAACATTTGTATATGAAGATAGAAAAATACTGAAATATGTTTTGCACTGGTCCATGCAAGGATTTTGCAAGTTTTGCACTATTCTGTATAAATGATCTAACTGCATCTTACGGAGAAATGGAACGAAGAAGAGTCATACCTGGCCTTATTCTTTGATGCAGGAATTGATTTACTGCTTTGTTTCAGCTTTCTATCAACTGTTAAAAGTGACACGGAAGTGAAGGTCCTGTACCTAAGCAAGCCTGTAACACTAAAGGCTTTGCATTGTTTTAGTTAGACCTATCCTAACACACCCTATCCTAATACAATCTAGCATGTTCATAACTGGGATGAATCACAGAGACATCAACTCTGTTTTGCTCTGATGCTGACAAGATACAGTCCCATTTGAAATTCTTTCATGGCTATGAGCATCTTATACTAAAGGAGTCAGCGGCTTAAAATGTGCGCATTAAGGAGGCAAAGAAAGCACAAACTTAAATTTTAGTGATTATCCTGTTGTCAGTAGGAACAACAAGAATATAAATAATGAAAATGTCTTAAACCTAAGATATAATGAAAATCATCAGTGGTCAGACAAGTTACTGAACGTGGTCATGTGCCCTGCTCAGTGTAAATACAAAATAAAACAACTTGTTTAAACCGTCCGTTTGGGCACATTTTTAAACGAGTTTGCATACGGACTACTTGGGCTTCGTCTTGGTAAGACAGCCCCATTCGTACTGCAGTATGAGATACAGGGCATCTGCTGATAATGGGAAAACTTGTTGATTTCTCTAAGAGCAGCAATTAGAGTTTTAGGTAAACTGCTATAAGCCAAAAGATGCAAGAGAATTCTTGCTGGTTTCCCCCAATCCTAGTGCCTTTAGATTTTTTAGGAGACAAAGATTACCGATCTCATTTTGATCAAGCTTAGGTTCTCAAAGTGGTCTCTGCATTTCATTGTATTCACGCTAGCACCTGATAAATGATGTGCTGCTTAAATTCTTCTGAATCTCAGTTTTAATTAATCCCTGGTGCCTTGTGGCTACCTACTCTTTAAGGAAGTGGGTGATTCATGTTCAGTGCTTCAGTGCTACCTACAACCTGATGGCTGAAACAGTAATCCCTTTATCCTTTGATGTGTTTTCTGTTCTTCTGACATGTCTTCATAGCAGGCAAAGTGTAGATTTGTCTGGCATGCTATCTTTCATAAAGGTAAGTCATCAGCAAGGTGTTTTGCAGTTAGGGAATGGATTAAAACTGCTTCTGCAGTCAGCACTGAGCTTAAGTTACACAAATGCCTAGAAGCCTCTTCAAGTTGTTGCTTCCTTGTGCACACAGAACCAAAGTCCTGTCAGCATGCAGCGATCATTATGTGCTGATACTGTGCTTGGCTCCAGGTATGTCACATTACCAACAGTAAAACTAACCATGAATCAAAGTATGGATAAAAGTACTTTTCACCTGGGGTGAAAAAAAAAACTTTGGTTATGAGTAAATTGCTTAATTATATCCCATTTCCAGAAGTGCCTAAGTAATCTAAGTCCTACTAAGGGGACTTAAGGGTTGGGACTTAAGCTCCTAAGTGTCTTAGCCAACATTTTTAGAAGTGTGTAACATCCATGTATCCACTAATGTCTCTGGCAATTCCTGAAACCTGGTGCTGCTTAACAGTACAGAATACTGTACATGCAGTTAAAATAGAGGCCAAAGTGGGACTGCAGTTCCCGCTAAGTGTTTCCTCAGGGAATATTTGATGTAGTAGGCAGGCAGAGCAGTACAGAGCAATCCGCATCAAGCTCCTCAGGGCAGGTTCCTTTGTATAGCCTGTTGCTCCCAAGGAAAGAAGAAAGGCAAAATAAGTTTAAAAAACTGCCCTTGGTAATTTTCCAGTTTCACTAAATACACTCCAGTAAGGTCAGCTCTGTTCCATCTCTACTATAAAATCCTGTCTTCTAGGCAACTGATCTACGTGTTGGCGTAGTATTTGGTCTGTCTTAATGCTATGTGTTTTGTATGTGGCTGACATGTTCCACTCTACACTGAGTATTTTGAGTCTGATTTCTAGAGATGCTGTGCATCTTCATCTCCTGACTTCAGTGAGGAGTACTGCACAAATGTATTTAGTTTTACTTTTAAATTGATTGAAATTTCATTCCTACACAGGTTCCAGATTTCACTATTACAGACCTGTCTTCAGAGTCAGATGATATCCCAGACATTTTGGATTTGGATGAAGATGATCAGCAAGACTTTTCACGCACAAATGGCCCTTACACTACAGGGCAAAGAGCTGAATAGAGAAGCATAAAAATGTCTTTTTGATACAATGTACTTTTGCCATGTTTAACTTGTATTTCTCCTTTTTAAAGATGAACCTGCCTAGCTTAGGTATTTTGGGGATATTTTTTTTAATCACTACTGTTTCACTTAGCTGTATCAAAATTCTGGGTTTTTTTCCACCTAAGGAATGCATGCTACATTAATTCATTAGCATGAGTGTCAGGCTCCCATTCTATAAGCCAGGTATAGCCTAACCAGTGTAACCAACTGATCTAATCTTTGTTAATTATTTGTTCTCCTGCTGGCAGCAGCCAGGAGAACACTCCAGTGCTTTGCATAAAGGGCTGCCAATAAAAGGAGTTGATGAGGATTTGCCCACAAAATTTCCCCTTTCAGTCTACCTGAAAAGCACTTCTGCAACTACCTCTTTGCTGCTGGAAGGGGTAAGATACTTTGTCTGTCCCAGATTCTCTCAGGTACTTTTTTTGGTAGGCTCTCTACCTACAGAGCTTAGAAGCTTAGAGCTTCCCTTTGGCAAGAGTGATTCATGCACAAAAGGACTCCCTTTCTCTCTACATGCCTTCTGTGTGCAAAGATTTTGGCCATCCTGATACTACCAGTTTTGTGGCCTAGGACTAAAAGAGGGTAAATGCTTTAAAAGGAAAGTTCTTCAGGAATAAGGACGACAGTTAAAAGAGAAAGGGGAAGAGACTGCAAAAAGTAAGGGAAAATGGAGAGCAAAGACATACAAGCAGATGTGGGACAAAAGAAAATGGAAAAAAAAAGAAAGTGAACTGGAGGTAGGGATACTTCTGGTGACAGTGATAATTTTTTAATGTTTAAATAAAATCTGAACCAAATATTTGCTAAGGAATGCCGAATCTGCATTTGCTCGCAGACAGTGACTTCCGTAGGAGCTGGGGCGAGTGGGAATAGGACTGGAGGCGGGCTTGTCACATTTCTTCCCCGAGGATCGGGCTGAACTCCTCCCGCAGAGCCTCTCCTCGATGTCGCCGGGGTGCGGGCAGCGGGCCTGGCCGTGTCGCGGAGCCCTGCCTCCCCGCAGCCGCGGGAGCCTCACTCGGCAGCCGGTACAGCCCTGAGGGTGCCGCCTCCGCTCCCTCCTCGCGTAACGCTTGGCTGCCGTGAGACCTTTGAAGTCCAGTTACTGAAATGCCTTGGAATAAAAGTTTGAACTGCACAGTCTGCTGCCGGCGCGAGTTTTACTGGGTTTTCGCGCTAGAAGTTCTAATCCGGTCACAAAACAACGTCAATCGGAAGTCCCCTCCGGAGGTCACCGCGGCCCGCAGGCCGACGCCCCCTACGGTCAGCTCACACCCCTCGGGGCCTGCTCCGGGCGGGTTTTGAGCCACCAGCCGCACCCCCTATGGCGACGTCCGGCACGCCGCAGCCTCCCCCCCGGCGTACGGCGTACGGCGTACAGCGAGCAGGTGGGCCTTGCGCAGGCGCCAGGTCGCCCCGCTGGCTTCCGGCCGCCCGGACTACACCTCCCAGGAGGCAGCGCGCCCGGCTCCCGGCTTGCCTTGCCGGCCTCGTTTCCGGCCATTTGCGGGCGGTGCCCGCGGGCGGGCCGTTTTGGCGGGCGGCGGGAAGAAGGCGGTGGCTGGCGCTCTCCGCCCTCCGCCTGGTGCCATGGCCCCCGAGTGGAAGAGTGACCACCTCTGGCTGTACACACTGGCCCTGGGCTTCGACGCAGAGGCCGAGCGTGGAGACTGCCAGCTGGGAGCGTGAGTGCGAGACGGGAGAGCCGGGGGCGGGAAGTGGGGGAGGAGAAGAAGAAGAAGAGGAGGAGAAGGGGGAGAGGGGGTCCCATTTTGCGGCTGCCAGCCGCCGGGCAGGCCCCTGGGTTTCACCCAGGAGTCCACGCCTCAAGGGGGGTGCAGTGAGGGGCCCGGGGGGCGTTTCTTGTCATGGCCGCTGCGGGGGCTGGTGCCCTCGGCGATGCGTGAGGCAGAGGAGATGCCCGAATTGCTGGTCCAGGCCTCCTCCAGGAGGCAGGAACGTCTCCAGCTAATTCAAAATAGGCTGGAGGATATATATTTTTAACTAGGCAGAAAATAAAGCATTCAGTGTATAACTTACAACGCTTTAATATAAAGCAGTGTTTTGTAATATTAAGCATGTGTTAAAAATGCTGTGTTAATTCGGTGTCCTACTTACTTCTGATGTAGCTGTTTATTTGTGTATTAGGAAGATGTTTGATGTACCAAACAACAGTGCGTTTCAAGTTATTACCCTCTTCTTGTTTACTAAGCTAGATGAGTCCCGCGCAGCAGAAACTTTCAGGTAGGTATTTGGCTTGTGAGGTTACTGTTACACGCATAGTCAAGAATATGGTTTATGCAGTTGCTGAGGGGGGAAAAAGGTCGTCTCTTGGTGAATGCTGTGGAAGAAGAACATACAGTCAGAGAATTTGTTTCCTTTGGATCACAACTCTGTAATGTATCAGAAGCTTTGTCTTAATTAAAGTTGTTTCTGATAGTATCTGCAGCTTGGCAAGTTTGGTGAAAACATTCATTTCCCTGACCAAGCGGCAAGTAACACTTCCCAGTTATGGATTGCTGCCAGGATCTTCAACATGGCAAGAACCCCATCTTCCTTAGTGTTTTAAATCATATAAGTGAGCTTTTTTAGCTTACACGTTAAAGAAATGGCTGGAGAAAGACCAGAGATACGAACATTGTCAGCATTCTGACCCCTTTTTCTCCCTCTTCCCTCCACCTGAGTTAAAAAGAGCTGCAGACAAAACTGTCTCTGATGTAGTCTGTAATTAAGTTATTATGCCAAGAAAATCTTGTAATTTAACAAACTTTTAGCCTTTCTTGGTCTGGGCTATATCCCCTCATTTTCTGGCTCCTCCAGGAGGCATCAGTAAGAAATCTTTGTCTTAGTCTTGTTCTTGTAGTGGTTAATCAGCTAACTGAATATTTGAACTTGTTTTGAAATTGCTTTTTCTTTTTTTTTTTTTTTTTCCTCTTCTTTTTCCCCATCCTTTTTAAATGGAAAGAGACTGTTACTTTCCAGTAGGAAGCTTCGCAGATGCTGAATTTAGGAAGAAGTGCTATATGTGGCTAAAAGATATTGCAGTGAGTATTGTGAAGAGTGGAAATTGATGCTCTGCTGGTTTCTGGGACCTCACTTTTTTTTGAGAGAATACATAATGCTTTTAAATAAGAGTTTTAAATAAGGTTGTATTAACAGAGAATTCAATTTTACCTTGTGTCTTACTTCACATAGTTTATCTTAGACTTGTTTGAGGAAAAGATTGTGGCATCATGGAATTTAGATGTCAGAGACTTAATCTCAGGTCTTAAAAGCTGCTCCGGCTTGCTTCTGCATAATGATATTTGATTAAACAGAAGTCTAGAGGGTTCCTCAGCTCTCGGTGAGAATAATTTATTTCGGCTGGAGAGGTGCTTAAGTTGCTTAAATTGCCTGGGAAGGGGATTATTATTGTCAAAATGATTTCAGATATGTGAAAAACTTAACATTAGTCGTTCCTTGTATATGGGGAAAGGGACTAAAGTTTAAGGCACGCTTTCTGAGGGAAAAGACACAAACTAAAATTGATTGCTTCAGATATCATTGGTTATTATGTTATCTTCTCATGTTGCTTTTGTTTTAATGATAGTTCTAGAAATCGTATCTTTATGTATCAGAACACTTATTTTTTTACTGATGATGGACAAGGTAAAAGCCAACAATGCAACGCCTTTGAGTAAGATAAAAGCAGAACAAAGTACTCTGATTAATGACTTCAGTAGAAGATATGAAAGAAAACTTGAATGTTTTTTCAAAGGTAGGGATTACCAGTTAGGAGTGAGGAGGGCAGAGATTTCTAACACTTACCCACCAGTGGTTTCATTCTTTCCATTGAAACTCTGTTTTGTGTACAGAACTAGGGATGGTGGGGGGAACATTCAAAAAGATTAGTCTCTTTGGCTGCTTAGCGTAGATGTCAGCTGTGGAGGCAAAGTAGTTTAGGTTTGCATCAGGCTTGCTAGCAAGTAGGCTGCAATGTTTTAGTACTCAGCTAAATGTTTGACGGTTGTTGTTTAGACTTTATTTCTGAGCTTTGTGTTTAAAACCAATTTAACTTTTCTAGAATGAAGACCAAAACTGCCTTCCATACATTGCACCTTCTTCATTTGTTTCTCCTACTGGCCCTAAATTTATTCAGCTATTATATCAGTTTGCAAGACATGTAGTGGTTTCTGACATGAAAATGAACTGCACAGGTAAGCTGTAATGGAACAACAAAAATGCTTAATTTGTCATGTTTGACAGTTTTGACAGTCTGTCAAGTCTTTAATATATGCTGAGAGCTTTAAGTAGTTTTGAGCTGGCTACTCGGTTCAAAATCTTCCACAGAGTTCTGTGCACTTGCACTGAGCTACTGCTGATAGATCAATGCAGGTTGTTTTGCTTTCCGTTGCTTTAAGGGTCTTGCTGCAAGGTTCATCTGTGTAACACTGTACGCTGTTAGACACACAAGCACTGGTTTGGTCCAGAGTATTGAAAAGTATATACTATACTCTTTCTGACAACTTGGGGAATTGCAAAGGATCAGGACTGTCTGTTCTAGGCTTCTTGTATTGTTTTGGTGACCTAAAGGAAATGAAGATGTATACACAGAAAGAACTGACAAAAAAGACAATACACTGCATACTCTTATTTCAGACCAGGTAAAATGGGCATCTTGATTTGTGATTCTTTCAATTCAAACTAGGTAGATTACAAAGTTATCTATTTGCTAAAAGTGAATGATATAATCCAAACATTAACTTTCATTTAGACACTGATATACCTTTTGCTGAAGCTGTAAACTCGACACCTGAGGATATGTACATGGCAAATGCAAGATGTAGAGTCGCATACAATAAACTTCTGCAAACTTTTCAAAGGGAAGATTTTGTTATTCAAGAATATGAGAAAAAAGCACAGTAAGTGTTACATTTAAAGGAATTGAGTCTTTTCATAAAAGCTAAGTTTTGTGTGTCTATTTTTAAAAAGATTTGAGGAGGCTGCCTCTGCTTTACATCAACAGTTCTGTTGAGCTTCTCTCCATTTTTTTGCCCTTTGCCTCCTTTAGTTGACAATTCTAGTGTTTGTAGGGTCTTTTGTGAAGCATGGTGGTCTAAAGAAATAAATTCTGCAGTTGGGAGATGCTGTATTTTGGAAGATATGGTTACTTGAGCAGTAAAAATCCTCAGGGAATTCTGCATTTATAGCGCTATGATTTCTTAACCTTTGAAGGGTTGTGTCTTAGAATATAACTGTCTCAGGATGAAACATTTGATCTTTGCTTAATCATTGTGGGACACATTTTATTTATATTATTTCACCAAAATTATCCTATTCTTTATTGTGTAAGCAAAGCATTCCTACTCTGAGAAACAAGAAGAACTGGAACTTTCTGTGCAGGCACAGAGTTAATATCATTGGAATTTACAGAATTTGGCTGGGATAGTTTGCATGACTGGAGCACTGTCATGGACACTTGCTAGCTATTCAGTAACTGGTAGAAAAGAAGATTCACTGTAGGTAAAAGAGCAGTTTCAGTGCATCTGGCATAGCTTGGTACAAGAGGACCGGTCTGTTTCATGCCTTTGGATCCAAGATCAGAGGGTTTATCATCAAGGGAGACCTCATGGTGAGTGTCTGCTATACACCTCTTCCTCTGTAGATGGGAAGGTGTCTGAAGCCTTCTTCAAACAAATCATACACGCCTCAGACCTGCAGGCCTTGATTCTTATAGAGGACTTCAACTTACCCTGGTATTTCCCATTAGCAATCTGGGAAACTGGAGTGCCTTAAGGATGACTTTGTAATGCAGTCACTGGCTGTGCTGAGTTGGAGCGGTGCTCTTTTGGACTCACTGCCTATAAGTAGGAGACACTTTTCTGGAGATGCAACTGACAACAAGAGCCTTATGGTCACTGCAGCGAAGACTGTAGAACTTAAGATCCTAAGTAACGTGAGGAAGACATGTGGAAGAGTAATGACACTGAACTTAAAGAGCGGATTTCCACTTGCTTAGGGAACTACTAGGAGGTATCTTGTGGAATTCAGAAGGGCTCAGGACTGCTAGGATATTGTCAGAGATCTTTGCTGAAGCTCCAGCAGGGTCCATCCCCTTAAATGGAAAAAGAAACAGACATAACAAGAAACCAGTCTGGTTAAAACAATGAG
>JAAGAY010134482.1:0-67319 GCA_011801015.1 Ardeotis arabs
CTGTGGCGTATGGGTGGGACCCCACACTGGAGCAGGGGAGGAATGTGAGGAGTTCTTCCCCCGACTATGAAGCAGCGGCGTACAATATCGCGTAATGAACTGACCGCAACCCCCATTCCCTCTTCCCCTCCCTGTGCCGCTGAGGGCGGGAAGGTAGTAGAGATAATGTTAAGCTCGGGAAGAGGGAGGGGTGGGGAGGAGGTTTTTTTTTATTATCTTGTTCTCTGTCTCATTATCCTGCTAGTTTTAGTAGCAATAGTAATTTAGTAATAAATGAATAGTTTTGCCAAGTCGAGTCTGTTTTTGCCCGTGATGGTAACTTCAAGGTTTTCTCCCTGTCCTTATCTCAAACCTCGAGCCGTTTTTCTTCTATTATCTCCCCCTGTTCTCTCGGAGGGTGGGGGGAGTGAGAGAGAGACTGCGTAGTCTGGTCCCGATCCGGGCTGAACTACGACACACATATCCTGCAGCAAGATCCCTTCCACTGGAAATGTGCTACAGAGAAAGCCATAAATACGTTTTTTTACACTGAGGGTGGAGCACTGGCCCAGGTTGCCCAGAGAGGTGGTGGATGCCCCATCCTTGGAAACATTCCAGGCCAGGTTGGCCGGGGCTCTGAGCAACCTGATCTGGTTGGAGATGTCCCTGCTCCTTGCAGGGGGGTTGGACTGGATGGGCTTTGAAGGTCCCTTCCCACCCAAACCATGCTGTGATTGTACAATTCTACGATTCAATTGGCCATTAAATATAGCACAGTTTTATCTGGTAAATTCAGCGGGAGCTCTTGGGACTGTACCTGGGTTGTAATATTTTCCCAGCAGCCTAACACGTTATAGGTGTCGTTCATGGAGGACTCAAAACACGGAGATAAGCTGGCAGCAACAGCATCTTTAGTCTCACAACGGCACGTGAAGAGAAGCCATGCAAGGAGAGACTGCAGTGCCCATCCTCAGCCTGTTTTCAGTCCACTCGAATCCTTCTGAGAAAGGACTAGACAACAGTCATTCCCTGGTCGGAAACAAAGAGCGGAGCTGTCAAGAGTCAGACCTCAAGATGTGACATCACGTTCAGTTCTCTCCTCCCTCTCACAAACAGCAGTCTGGAGAGGTTAACCCTGCAGTCCGTTAAAAAAGCAACACGCTCCCTGCAGAAGACGTTGTCCGCAGAAGTGCTACTGGATATGGCTCCCAGCTCTTCTAACACACTGACCTTAGAATCCAAGTCTGGTGAAGTGGAGATAGTGAAAGGTTTTGAAATTACCAACAGCTCCTTCAAAAATCTGTGGCCTAAACCACAGTCCAAACACACTGCAGGGGAACTGAAACGCAAGCAGATGACAGACAGAGGTTTCAGGGGAAGGATCTGCCCAGTTTGGCACTGGGAACACATTACTACCACAACATGCCCTACACAAGCCACGGGCGTCCCCTCGTTCCATTTACTCTCCTCTTTGGGTGACCCTGTGTATAAACACATGGTGCCACGGGTAAGACAGCAGCTGCCAAGATACATGGTAGAAGGCCCAGGATTAAATCAGCCATTTCCAGGGCCCAGATCCAAGAGACACTAATCCTTTCATCAGGATTCAAACTGGCAATATGCCATCAAGGAGGACACTTGTTCTCTCTCTGAACTGGATATAAAACCCATCTGCTGAAGAGAGTAAACTCTTCTACTCCCAACTCCACTACCGAGTGAAGGCGTAAAGCCATGTTTGCCTTCTGTGCGCACCCAGAATCAGAGTCCCGAATTCACAAACAGACCCAAAGTCTGCGTTTAGGTCTGCTGTCACCGCTCTCCGTGCCGGCACAGCTGTGGTACACTTCAACATTTCCCTTTGGAGTCGGGAAGTCATGCCAATGTTGTCGACGCCACATCACGTATCTGCTGACTTGTTTGTGGTGACCTGCATTCCCTCACAAAACTCTCACCTACAGCAAGCAGCTTTCCAAACCAAAAATCGCCATTCGGATGTAGAAGGTGATCTGATGATGTAAGTTGAACGACACGTGAAATGAGTCAGAACCACCTCAGAAGACTCAGCCTATGGTCTTTCTCTTGAATTCCAGTTTTGTCGTTTTGTTTACTCTCAGGCTGAGCCTGAGAACTTGTATCCGTGCTCCGATCAAACCGTATGTTGCTGCTTTGGGCAACCACGCTCTGTAAATGTCACTGTGCTTACAAATCAATAAAGATCTCCTGTGTAGCTCTCTGCTCGAGTCTTACGCACTAGGATGTTTACAAGAGGGCCAAAGTCAAATAAATCATTATTTTCTGTGGTAGCAATAAAAGTCCGATCATTAACTTGGATGTTCTGTTTCACCCTAAAAACATGGGACGGGAGTGTGATACCACCAGTGAGAACAAAGTAGTGGGAGTGTTTCAGGGATTCAAACCAAAACCCCAGCTCCAGGTTACTTAGAAGGTCCAGGGAAGTATTAAGTGAAATGTTAACATTAACATCTACATTCTCTCCCAGGTAATTTATTTAATCACTATAAAGAAATTCCTGCAATTCTGTGTGGCCATCTTATAATAAACGAAGAACCTCATCCTGTAGATACCTACACGTACAAGCAGAGTATTTTCAAGGCCAACTGTCTCCTACTAGCATGTGTTTACACATCTTACAATGCGTGAAACATGGTTCAGGCCATTCAGTGTGAAACCCAGCTCATTTCTGCTCTACACACTTGCCACGTTGAGATGGAAAGTTTTTGGATACCAACCATACTTTAAACATAGTTTTCTATAGCTTAAACATAAAAGCAGGGCTTGATAAGCTGTGTTTTACAACTTCTAAGGAGAAAACATCATAAATAATATTACTTAGCAGAAACCATCAAGCAACCATCTATTCTCCCAATGCTTTCTAAAGCACTTTTGTGCACAATACATAAAAAAGGTACTTGGTATTAACATCATGCATTGGCAGAACTCCTGGTCCTAGGATATGGTGTAAGAAGCACCAAAATCCACAACCCTTATAACTTTCTAGTCACCAATTTCAGCTCAGAGAAGGGCCACGACGATATGTTAGAAGAACGTTCTTCACTCTTTTTCCAAAGCCAAGTAACCCCTGGCTTTTCAGGATTTCCTCATGTTGCTGTCTAGATGTCAACAAAGTGTCATCGTATTTCTTTAAAGTACTTAAAAACACTTTCTAAATGTGATATTTTAGGATAGATTAAAGCATGATAAGCCATTTCAGTGCCTTGGAAAAAATTATAACCATTTTAAACCTGCCTCAATACTGATTTAAATGCCAGAACAAAAGAACTCTTTGGGATAACCCTAACAAAGGATTTAAAATACTAAACATGTCTGGTCTGCTGGGTAAACACGAGTGTGAAGAATCCATTTCAGTCTCTCAAGCAGCACTTTGCATATTTTATAACTTTCCAGGGAAAACTTGGAAAAGTTCAGTAGTTTATTACATATTTATTATTGCGCTATACCCAGGGACCCAATTTAAACTCACATCATGCAAGAAGCAATTAAGATTGTCGTCCTCTCCCAAGCTTGGACTGCGTTTGTGCTGGCTCTGACCACCTTGCACCAGTGATGTCTGTTACCTCCACGTTCAACAGCACTGGGATTTTACTCTCTGAATTAAGCCTGAATTTTGGCTTCCACTGCGGGCTTCTCCTACTGCTCTCGCTTAGGATAGAGCTACCAGTGAAATGGTCCCTCCTCGGTGGAAAGAAGCTGGGGAATAATAATACGCCTGGTAACGCTGGCTGAGCAAGTAGGAGCAGGGTGTGCCTTCCAGTCAGCCCTGCCCGCATGTGTAGGCAACCAGTAAGCCGCAAGCCAGATCTAGGGCACTGGGTTTTAAAGGCCTCCCAGTCCACCACACATCCAGCCCTTGTACTGGGTCTGCGGCAAAGCCAACCTGAAGAGTTGCTGGTCCAGGGATGGGCAGAAGCTGGGTGATCCTGGCGTGAAGCATCCATGTTGCTGCTGGCCTAACTGGTCAGGAAAAATTCTGCATTTGTAGAGTACGAGCCAGGTATCAGACTATTTGTTCTGTGTCTGTACTGCACTGCTGAGCAGGCTTCACAGCACTAATTTAAAAAGAGCTCAGCGGGAGAAACAAACCCTCTTTAATAACTATGAATCACCTTACAATTCTCACGACGGGTATTAACCTTACCGTCGAAGGACTGACGCCAAACCAGTGCAAGGCTGGGCTCTTACCCTCTAGCTGGACCTCTCCCTCAAGGCAAGTGGCTTCTGACTTGGGATGAAAAGCAAATTTAGCTGGCCCTATGAAGTGACCGTCCTCCTCATGTCTGAGCCCCCAGCCACCCTGTCAAGCCCAGCACACCAATACGAGGTCTGATTGCGTGCTGCAGTGATCAGGGAGGGGATACATCTCATTCAGCCATCTCCAACAGGAAGGTCAGGAGGACAGCTGGGAGCAATAACTCATTCAAGCCTGCAAACACAAGCCACAGCCCCCATCTTGCTTTTGGACAAACAAGACCCCTTCCTTCCAGCCTGCACAATTCAAGACCCAGGAGAACAAGCCAGTGAGCAATGTCAATGAGAGGAGCCAAACAGGATCTCCAAGGAACGACAAAAGTACTTGCTCCATATGAGCAACTACGTTTTGCAAGTTAAAGTGCTCCGAAGGAGCTGGGGACTGGTCAGGGAGTAGAGTTCAGCGCAGCCTGGGAAAGGCAGGGCAAGCGATGAAGCAAAAGGTGCTGCAGAGCGGCCGCAGCAGTGTGTGAGACTGCCTCTGCGAGGGGACGGGCTGATAGCACCCTTCTGCTTTTTACTCGCTAGACTGGACAGGAAATTTTGCTTTATAACTACAGGAAATACCTTTGGATCTGTGAATAGCCACCAGTTTTCTTGGATGCAGCCATACATGCTTTGAGCCTTGTCTTCTGCCCAGTTTGAAGTCCTCACGCAACGCAACCGCTTTGTGGGATGGTCTCAGAGATGGGGAGGTGAGTCATCTCATGAAACAGGAGTTTCCTGCTAGGAGATCAGGGCTTTCCTAGCTCCTTCTCCTCAAACCGATCTCCAGGGGAATCATCTGCCTGATTACTGACTTTTCAAACACTGGAACAATTCCCGTCCTTCATAAAGCACCTCTTACTGACCGGCAGATAACCTCAGTAAGGAGGCAGAGTCCTGGATGGCAAAGAGCCAAGATCAGTCTTTCATCTCACGGGAAAGAATAGTGACAGAGCTTTTAAAAGATTTTCAGGTAATTCAGCGAGACGTTACATCCCTCATTACAGCCACCTTAAATGCAGCAGAATTGACGGAGCTGCAGTTTCTGGGATGAAATGAGATGCACGCTACAGCACGCTGAACCGCCCTTTCCTCGGCGTCTCCCCCGTTCCCTACTCAGCCCCCTCAGACAGGTGACAAACGCAATCGCTCCGTTTACGGGGTGATATTTCACCAAACACCGGTGTACGTGTCACCGTACATCTGCGCGCTCCCTAAATGGGATGGTGGCACCAGAAACCCAGTACGTTGCCACGCAGGGACTGGGTGCTCACCCTACAGACCACGGAAAAGCAGGAACCCAGAGCCGGTCAGGAACGCAGGAAACCGGCTCCTGATCACCCCTGAATTCTGAATAAATCATCAAAATAAATTGTTTATAAACTATCTAGCAGCTCAATTAGCTACAGAATTATCCAAACAGTTATAACAAATTTATAAATATATTAATAAAATCATAAGCCCCCTTAAGCAATTTATAAAGGAAGAAAATAACATGTCAATTACTTGCTGTAAATGTCTTCTACTTTAGCTCCTACTTATGTAGCTGCAAAAATAAACAGTTTGCAACTCTGTTGTTTTGGCATAGCTGCATTTGAATTTAACTCTTAACAAAAAGCAGTTACGGTTTTTGAAGTTCACTTGCATTTCAGAAAAACAAAGAATATTTACTTTGTTTTGCTCTTTAGGCTTATAAAGGGCATGACCTTAGAGAGAACAGCCTACAGCATGGCAAGTCTGGACTGGAGGAGTTGCAGAAGCACCTCTGGAGATCCCAAGCAGATCACCAGGAGTCAGTGACAGACAACTCAAAAATCCAAGATTCCCTCAGTTCCTTCCTCCTCAACTCAGAAATTCCTTCTTATCAAGGATGAGATCCTGCAAGTTCACTAAATGTGACCTATTTCAAAGTTCAATGAGGTTCAGATACAAACCTCAGCTTTGTTTTGATTGGGAAGACACGGAGCAAAGTACGAAATCCAAACTCATTCCATATCTGGCTAAACCTATGGAGACCGGGAAAACGGATGGGGAAGAGCTGAGGAATGACATCGAGAAGCAGCTGAGCTTCACCTAAGACAGACAGAGGATGGATTTCCAAGGGTCACAGCAGTAAAATGAACTCTGTGTGGAGACCTCAGAGGACCTGAAGAACTTCAGACAGCTATGACTCAGTATTGTTGGTCGTGCAGGTCAACTCTAACACTTTAGCCATATGAACTGCAACACTCCAGCTAACATAAAGAGAAAACAGTTAATTATCTATGCATATTCACATATAAATAGATGAGAGTGTGCAGTTATTTTGCTGAGCATGGTCAGACCTACACTTCTTGAATTGCACAGCTGCTAAAATCCTTATGCTGTAGATACGCAGGAGGAAACCCGCAGACTGGTGTTACCTCACCAAACAATTCAAAGTTTGAACCGCTTTCTTATTCAGCTAACAGCACGTAACAACCACAAGAGCAAGCCAGAAAGTTATCTTATTTCCATGAGTATCATACTAATGCCAAGGAAGGTATTCCAGACTTACACAGTGGCTGGGGGGAAGATCAAGCCCACAGTGTACAAACATTAAAAAGACTCTAATTAGGATCAAGTATTTTTGACAATTGTATTTCCAGCTAATTAGCACTGATGTTTTAATACTAGGACCTGACTGCACTGTATTCCACAATAAAGAATGATTCATATCTACGTTCAAATAAATAATTCAGCACAGAAAGATGCATAGGAGTGCTTTTGTTTATAGTGCTGTCAAAATGAAATACTTAGGGAAAAAAAAATATTACTCGTCATGCACTTTTATCAGGTCGGGCCTAGACTGAGCGCTGTTTCCAGGGAAGCAGCAAGCACCCTGCAGACTCGGGATAATTAGTCACCAGAGCAGGTTTCTTGCCATCTGATACGTGAGGGCCAGTTTCTGGTGCCTGGACACAGTCCCACGTCTAACAGGAGCAGCGGTTCGCCATGTGCAACTGGGAGACTGCAGCTACCCCACCGTAAGCGACAGCACGGGTGGCTTCTGTCCTCCAGACCTCAAAGGGAGCGCAGAGGCTGCTGGCACGGTTCTGTGCCTGCACAGCCCCAAACGTGCTCCACCCTGGGGCTCCTGCCCCGCTCCCGTGCAGGACAAACGGCGGCCAGAGGATGACACACCTCCTGTATGAACGCAAGGGTACATCGAATCTGCAGGTACGAACGCGAGGAACTGGGACCACTGCACTGGCAAATACGTATTGCCATGCCTAAAATCTTCCGTGCACACGCAGAACTACAGCTTGCACGTACCAGCCTCAATATTTAATGTAGAATCTGTAGATGAAGTGACCTGGAAATAACACCACCACCAAGAGACAGAGGCTTCGCATTCAAAACCCAGAAATCTATTGACTGTAGTAAGCAGAGAAACCTGATGCACTCGTGTGACTCCTGTGCACAAAACAATTACTTTATCCAAGCTGATTTTGAGAAATAAACGATCTCTAGGCAAGGCTGCTATCAGAAATGGCACAGAGAGTCAGAACAGGACACCAGAACATACTCCATAGGATTGCTGCAAGGGAGAGGACGCTCCTGGAGTCACAGGCCACTCAAAATTTGGAAGACCTCCATTCACCTCTCTGCTTCACCACACGCTGCCGGAGCAGCCTGGCCCAGCCATTCATATCATCGTTTATCAAAATATTCACCCTTGGGAGGCTCTGGTCCTTCCACAGTTCTGGAGATTCATGCCACGGGACGGGTCTAGGGGTTTGCCCCACTTCACAACCAGACTGTCGAGATGGGGCGCACCGTGGATCAGGAGGTGTCACGACAGGCAACACCCCGGTACTTAACGCACACGGAGGAGTGGTGCGTTACAGCTATCGTTTCTTCAGTACGTTAATAAAATCAGTTTAACACGTAACGAGTAGCAACTGCAAACCAGAGCTGTATCCACTTGCTCCTCTGCAAGCAGCAAAGCACTGACTGCAGCCAGAGTAACAATCCTGCACACAAATACCTTGGAGGCGAGGCTTCTCCTCCCCTGGCTCAGCTGCTGCAGGCCAGCAAAACTCCGCAGGACTGAAGGAACGACGCTGACTTACGGCAGCTAAGCATCTCTGCTGTGTTAAGCACGAGGAGGAGGGAGAAGGGGAATTTATTAGTGTAGTTACTTTAAAAGGCCAATTACAATTTTATTAGAGGAGAAGCTTCAGCAGTTCCAGTTATTCACAACTTAACAACCATGCGATGAATTAAATTCATGTGGATTTTTTTTTTTCCAAAAAATAATTAACACTATAAACAATAAAAATGAATTGAGTGTTGATCAAGACAGTTTAGAGTAGACTGGTGGTATTTTCCATTTGGTGAAGCCTTTATTATCACCACTTTAACGACCTGAGCTTAGACATTCTGCTTCCTTTTACCATATGTCACTTCTGTTCTGCCCTCCTGGACACACCTGTAGGAAGGAGCGGGACTGATGTATACTGGAAAAGTTAACTCAGTCAATTAATTAAAGCCTTTATTTTTACACAGCAACATTCATGAAGTGGGAAATAAGAAATTAATTCTAAACCAATGATAAAGAATCAACAGCATTAATTAGACCTTTCATAATGAGCGGCAGTAATAACCCCAGAGAATAAAATCTGGTTTAACGCTGGTAAATAAAAGCTGATGCAACAGACTTGTGGTGCTGGCTCACCGGCAGAGACCAAAGCCCCTCACCTGAGGACAGGGAAGTCCTGGCTGAAGTCCAGCAAGGGGCTGGATCTGCACGCAGTGACAGTTTCTGTTGGATGGAAGCATCCCGCTCCTTCCGTACTCCCAGGGAGCTGACATGAGTAGCCAGACTCTGATTTCACACCAGTTTAACACACCAGTAACACTTCAGCAGTGTAATTCGATCTCCGAAACGATGTCTTGACTTACACTGACGGCTGGACAAGGTGAAAAATCAGGGCAAAAGAGCAATTCCAGCGGCAAGGCAGCTATTGCCTGGAGACAGAAACACACGTACCTCCCACACAGCCACTCTGCTGAGAGTCGTTTCAGTCCCTTCACCCAGAACAAGCAAACCCACACAGAGCAGAAACGCAGCATCCTCTGTGCTTGGATCCGCAGCACGACGAGCTGAGATCCGTCCTCTCTGCCACGGGCACATCAGCGAGCAGCTCCTGCTGCCTCAAGGGAAGAAGGAAAGGGGAGACTGACAACCCCATCACGCCCACACCAACCTGCTGCACCAGCAGAGCCAAGAACCAAAACGGTTCTCCTCTATCCAGCCAGCTACAACTACTCCTCCCTCCCTGATCTCTGTGGCTGTGACCCTCGCCTCGTGCTTGGGATAACTCCGTCGTGGATCGGGAGGGAAGCGGAGGCAACTCTGTCCGTGGCTGCAGTTCCTCCTCAAGCAGAGCCCTTCCCCAAGCCTCTCCCGGCCCGCACAGAGCCTTTTCCCTGGCAGTGCTGCCACAAAGTCTAATCCCTGCAGGGAAGAAGAGTTTGCAATCTCCAGCTCTACGAAGAAGGCGTATTTATTTGAAGCAGGCTCCAGATGCAGCAGAGCTGCATCCCTTCTCACAGGAACCAGGCAGTCATTAAACCTGAGTGGGCCTGGCTGCCAGATTCTGCTTGCTAGCACTTTACAAAGCAGCCACGGCAGCTCCTCGTTTGCTCCTCTGTGCCAGCGTTGGCAATTACAGCTCACACAGACACAAAACACAGGTACGTGGGCCTAATTAGAGCTGAAAGGATTGAAGGACAAATGTTTTCCTTAGAGAAAACTCATCTGAAACCATACCTTGGGCAGGCTCTTTGTGCTAAAAAGTTATCCGCATCGCACTGTGCTGGAAATCTTTCAGGAGAGCGAAGGAATGAAGAGCTCAGAGCAAGCATTAATTGCAGATGCACCACTGTCTGCGTCCCTGTGATCCCCTGACACATTTCATTAACCAGCCAGCCGGGACTGCAGCCAGGCCAGCCACGCTCAGTTCCAGGCTGCAGGAAAAGCTGTTTGCACGTTCAGCCCTCTATAAGCAGATCAGCAAGACCAAGAGTTATCACTGTTACACGTAACGATGAGCTAGAGCTCAAACACAAACCAGCTTTTAGAGGATGCTTTCCTTAGACCATACCGCAGCGAGTCTGAAACGCTGTCACCTGTCTCGTTTGAGTTGACAGTCACTGTTCCACACAGTCAGCCTGCTGTCATTTACAGGAAGAGGAAAGATATTTTTAAACACCTTTGATCAGGTTTTCTGTGGAAACGGCTGAAAATAAGGAGTGTCTGGTGCTGTGTCATCCTGTTCCCTCTCCTACCGCTTGCGCTGACTGATTCCAGAGACGCAAATCCCTTGGCTCACGGCAGAAATCCTGTAGCTTCCTCAAAACTGGTGGCACAATGAGAGTTTCCATGCTTGAAAGTTTGGCTCGGTAAGGATTTATCTACCATACCGAAACGTGGTCTTGGATAGCAATTTGCTTCCTCCAGCTAAATTAAAAATCCAAAGTTAAATTTGTTTAAAACACTAAACCAGAAAATCTATTTTGCTCCTGAACAGACCCCATGTGGAAACTTTAGAAGTCTGAATCTTCATAAGCAGATTAACTTTGGCATCTCCCACCATGAAGCAGGAATATTTGAATCTAAAAATAGCACGCTAAAGCTGTTTTAAGTTGGATAATTCAGCCGGAGGTGGCTATCATTTCATCGAGCACCGCCTAACTCGCTACAGCTCAAACCAATTTGAGACACGCTGAGCAAAAGGGACGAGCAAAGCATCCCCTTGTCCGTAGCTCAAAACTCCACGTTAAATCTTGCAAGTCACTGCACACATCCTACCCCGTATTTAAAAGGTCACGTTTGACCAAGCTATCATTAATCACGCATCCATGCAATTTAATTAATTGGCAGAGAGGTTGTATGAGCAGCTTCCTACAGCAGCACACAAATCTTTTTGGCCTAGTTCAGCTGCTTTCCAAAGAGAATCCAGCTTACAGCAGAAAGGTGAAAAGCGAGGAGACAAACACAGAGGATGCCTCTTCTTTTTGTTTTCATACTTCAAGATCAAGGAGAGCGTACGTGGGTACGGGGAGGTTGCTGTTTAATTATACAATAGCTACGGAGAGAGAGCGATCTCTTTGAAGTGCTTTAACTTCTGTGCCGCTTTCTCAAGCGCAAGAGGAAGAAAGCTGCTCATCGCTTTGGATGCTGCCAGCTTAGATCTGGGGGAGGAGACGCGGGGAAAGAATGTCACATTGAGGAAGATATATATTCAAATGGATTAATAAATGTAAACACATCATTAGATTAAATAGCAGGTTAGTTTCCTGACAGCTAGGTTGTCAGGAGTAGAGCAAAGAAAGAAAGATAGATCATAAAACTCCCAAACAAGCAGCTGCTAAAATGCCAGAGTCACTGGGAGCTCGATGCTCTGTTTGAGTGGGGGAGAATCCTTCTACCAACCGGACGCAGCAGGACCTGGCCCTGAGTTGTTCCCTGCATTATTTGTGTCGGTGTCAATTAACCAACTCCTACTTTATTCAGCTTATGCATAATTAGAATGAAATTTTTAGACACACAGTGATTCCCTTTTCCCTCTCCAGGATTAGGACGCAATGCTCTTTCGCGAGGGACCTCTTGTTTCAGGAGGGTATTCTGGCCTGGGGTAGGTAGGTATACCCCCCTGCTAGCTAAAGAAAGATTTACCTTTTCAGGAGTAGCTGGGGAAGAGGAAAATTCTGCAAGTGTCTTAAACTGCTCAAATCTGGTAAAACAAAACAGGATACATTTTAGATGGATAACTTCTTGAACAGGGAAGGCAAAGTACACTGATGCCATTTTTTCCTTCTGCTAAAATCCTTTAGAAACATGTATTCTCAATATAAACTTTAAATATAAACTTTAAACTAAATCTTTAGAAAAGAAAGAAAATCTAGAGCAAGAACACAAAGGAAAAGTTAAATTAATTCCACTCTGTCATTTACCGAGTGACCAAAAATCTCCAGCTGTGAATTTCTCCATTCAAAAACTCCTATTTTTGTAGACGTAAGGATGGCTGAATTTAGTGAAAACTATGGACTGATAACCTAAGCGATGGAAGTGTTGCCAATTCAATTACACAGCTGATCAGTGCCCAGTAAAGCAGAGGGAGAAGGGAAAGATGATCATTTTAGCCCAATATCTGAGAAGACATAAGAAGTGATACCTTTTCCGGAGGTCTTGAAATCTGATCAAGTCATCTTCAGCTGTCGCTTACACAATTTTTGCCCTTTCCATGTCATGTATATTTATTTAATAAGACAAACGCCTCTACATGTTTTTAAATGAAATGCTGCTTAATTAAAGAAAGCAACCTGTTTTATTAAATAGTGTATCATTTCTACGTGCCACGTGATGCACACGGTTTGGTTATCGTAGCACTAAGTTACATTTAGCGCTGTGTGCTTGCAAATACTCCCCAGAGACCACTAAAAGGGCATATGGCATAACGGCCTCTCCTGAACGGTAATCATTATTAGTGTACACGTTAAAGTATCGAGGGGGAGCTGGGGGCTTGTAAAAGATGAGCCTTTTCATAGAGATGCTTGCTCTTCTGTTTCAAGCAAAATCAGTCCTACGAAGGATGGCACCTGACCATTTTACAATGAGGGTGCAGCTTTGGGAAGCACTAGTTTTGGCAGCAAAACCGGCTTAAGAAGGTCTGCCTGCCCAGTTCTTCTCTCACAGCTCAGAAGTCCTTCAGCTGAGCTAATATTACAGTCTGGGTTAAACCCAACCCTTTATTGGGAGGTACAACAGAAATTTTTTCTCGGTAAACACACTGCTCCTGCCTTGGAAGAATTACTTCTAGACACGCGAAAATATTTCTCCCAACTATCCAGTCCCCCTCCAGAACAACAACTGGTTGCATCTTATTTGGAAAACACATCTTTGCTCCTGTGGCTTAGATGCTCTCATAAAATTTTCCAGTCTCTGACAGGCAGTGAAATTTGAATCCAGAATTAGATCTTCAGTTAAATTTTCCCAAATTTTTGAGAGCTGTCCGGATTCAGGGAATTATGACTGAAGGCCAAACACCAAGGTCCAGTGCCTAAACTCACATACGGGATATGTTTTTAATTCAGAAACTGGGCTAACGGCCAACCACGGCAATGGGCATGCTCATTTCTACTCCCACTCCCAGTGAAGAACCAGTGGCTGTAAATGAGGGAACTATTTCCAAACAGACCTGCAAAAATTGCTGTCTGATGCAACAATGATAACAGGCGACCATATTGTGTCTGACACCACGGAGGTATTGTCCTCACAAAATCAGGACGTGTGTCACTGGTTTTCTCATCACAAAGACGCTCATCAGTAACTCCAGGATCCACCACGCGTACCTGTGGGTCTGTACACAAAGGTGGGGTTTGCTTGCCACTCCAGATGTCTGGTGCACAAGACATCCGACGCCCACAATAACGAAAAACCCGTAACATTAAACTTACAGATGCAACTAGCAGTTTTACACCATATTCTGTTTCCCCTCACGATAAAACAGCTCAGTATCACCTTAAAACAGACCAAGGCTAACAGTCTGTTAACCCAAACTGCTGGTAAAAAGGTCTGCTTGCTCAAAATGTACATCTCAAGAGCTGCTGCAGGAGCACAATATCCTTCTCATAACTCATCTGCTCTCCCTAATGACGAGAAAACCGAAAACTTATTTCCAGTTGTTTTCCTACAGCCTAATGGAATGAAATGGCTTCTGAACTTTAGTCTCTCTCAGAATCCTCTATTAAGGACTGTTACACCCATTTTACTTCGAGGTTTTCCATTAGCAAAAACAAGCATGGCAAAACACAAAGGAAGGAAAACAGTTTGGGACTCCTGAAATGACCAACGGCCTCTGAGCCAGCAGCTTTCAGCTTGAGATGATGAAGAAAAAGAAAGAAAGGAGCACTGCTCAGGAAGTACCCAGCATATCTAGGGCACTGGCACAGCGGCCGAGCGGAAGGGCCCGCAGGCGGGATACGCCACGCCGACGTCTCCGGCATCCCTCGCACGGCACCAGGGCCCCATCGGCCGCACGGCACCACCGCCGTCAGCCACAGCCCCTCCCCAAGGCGTTCACAGCCTGAACAGAGGAACCAGGCAACGATGGGAGAAGTAAAGGAAAACAGGTTTAATGATTTTCTCAAGGTCGTATTTCATAGCAGCGGCAGAGAGAGAAGAAAAGCCTTCCCTCCACAGCCCTACCTGGGTGACTTTTTGCCCACTACTGCGCTGCTTACGGCAGGGGAGATCACACAAGAGTCTCTCCAACCTTCTTCCTCTGGCAAACAGGACACTCCCCGCACTTTAACCTCTCCTCTGTCTTAAAAAGGGCTGAGGATTTCTTTACATCAGGTTAAGTCCTCTTATTAGAGACTCTGGAAATACATATATAATTTCCAGGAAATGTTTTTTATTATTATTATCTCCCTGTTACCATCTCCTACTCCTCACACCTCCTCCCTCACCCAATACCTTTACCCAATATTCTGCTGAAGGAAAAAAAAAAAGGGAAGAAAAAAGGGTCAGTGAGGCATAAAAATATTTACTGGGAAAAATCCGTGCAGAACTGGACGACACCAGGAATGTGGAGTTAGAATTCTTAAGCAGAATAGACTCAACTGAACCACATCTTTGTGGGCTCCTGCTTGAAGATGTAAGGAGCTACAGACTCACCAGTACTGCTGTGCCAAAAGCAACCGTGGCAAAACATGACATAAATATTCTTTGTCTCATCCAGGAAAGGTGTTCCATTTGCTGGGAACTATTCCATGTTATCTGCTACCCTCTGACGCAAAAGTTGCGGGCAATAAGAGAATATAACCAGACACCGTGATCGCACACCAAGAATAACAAACCCAAAACAACTCACGGGTACTCCATAGGCTGAAATTTGTTTGCACAAATTATTCAGTGAGCACTTATAAATAATGAATGCGTTGTGGAAACCACGCTCAGCTTATGAATTATTTATGGCCTGAAATATGGGCTGAATTTGTCAGATAACCTTATTTTCCACAGATCACTCAACCATCTCTTACATTACACGGTACCAACTGGTTTCCAAATAGCCCTACCTGCAAAATACAATCTCTGCTTTCTGTGGCACGAGAAGAGCTTTTTAAAGCAAATTTCTGGACACCTTCTATAATATTATCTGTCAAAGCTTTGCTCAAAAAACAAGCAATTATCCAGAACCAACCCTAATGCCATCCTGTATTTTAATTACCAAAGGCTATAACGTGTCAGTTTGGCACCTATCCTATCAATCCCGAGTCTGCAAAGAGAATATGAGTGGAAATTACCTATCACAGGTACTTTATAGACTAGGAATAGTCCTGCCAGTCACAGGGCCTTTAAGAGGAGTCATTATTTTTGAGCGAGTTGTCTGGGAGAGAAAGAATATCTAAAACAGCCACAGCAAGCGAATGAACATGACCGGAATTTTAAGATATTTAATTCTGAAGTATTTTTAAATGCTTAGGAAATTAACTCAAACTTGACAGTTTATGACACAGCCTTATTTCTTGTAGATTTTGCTCTGTAGCCAGTGTAACCAAGGAACTGGAAAGTAATTTACTGGTATATACAACAGACCTCCGCGTGGTAGGTAGCACCAGTTCACAGAAACTGTCCTGCTGGATCGGACTCAGTCCGGCTAGCCCGTTCTCTTCACGGCACCCAAAGCTGTGAAAACCCTGCAGTAAGAAGCAAAATCTCCATCACGTTCATAAACACCAGAAGGGCAAGCTGTTCCTCTCGGCCCAGTTCCTCCCTGGTGCCAGAGGCACGTGGGAGGTGCTGCCGCTGCACCCCTCCAATCCCAGACACGGCTTCTCTCCGGCCCTCGCACAGCAGAACCAGACTCCTCAGTGCCCTCTTTTCCCAGGCATTCCCACAGAGCCAGGAAAAACTCGGCTGAGGGTGAATCGGTGAACACCCTTTCAAAAAGCACTGGGATTTTAAGAGTCATCCCTCTAATGCACAGACAGCAGCGGGTTTCGCACACCATTACTGTCAAACGGCACGCGGGGCCCGCTGCCTTAATTTAACGCTCTGGATTTGCTGAGTGAACACCGCGATGCAGAGAGCCTGCCAGCCGTGGCACGCGATGTCAGCAGCCGCTTCGGCGGCTCCTTCACAGCCCCTCACGCCTTCCAGGGACGGAGACGCGAGGCAGCTGGCGCACGCATCTCCTGCAGAGGGAACAACCTCTCAGGTGGGATCTCATCTCCCTCGGGGCGGAACAGCTTTCCATTAGTGGTGCAAAGCCGCTAACGATCACGCAGCGCCGAGATGGGAAAGGCAGCTTCCTTGCACTGTATTTGCGGCTCGCTTGTGCAATTGGAAGGCAGGATTGCTGCAGTATTGCTAAAAGACCTGGAGTGCTCGCGACCTTTTGTTGCGCTTGCTGCAATCTCTGACAGGTTCAGCAGCACGATGCTTCGCAGGAAGTCCTGAGCTATTTATTTGAAGTACAAACGAATAAACAGGAGCTGAATCAAGCCCCTACATCAGCATCTCTACTCTGTTAGTGCCAAAATGCAACAGGCTACTCACAAATAAACCACACAGAGATGAAAAAATAGCATATTTGCAATAAATCATTGGGGAAGAAGTTCAGGAATGAGGTCATCCCAAGTGTTAGTCCAGTAAATAAAGGAAGCTGCAGTAGATGTGATGTTAGACCTCACACTTCGGGACAAACTGCCGGTTTGGGAAAAGCAGGAGAAGGTATTAATTAAACATTCGTTGGAAACAGATGGAATCAATTTCTGGCTTCTCCTCTAGACACATACAATGAAATCAAAGTGGAAGCAAACATAACATATTCTGCAGAGGTGCTTCATTCTCTTTCTGTTTAGAACTAGCATCCCAAATCAACAGGTATCCTAACAGGGCTGAGGCAGGGTTACTGTAACAGGATGTATCATCAGCACGGCCAGGAAACGGCTCACTGGAGAGAATTAGGAGAGCAGACACACCAGCCTTCGTTATAATCACAAAATTGTGAGGGGTTTTGACCACCCAGGTTTTTTTCCAGTGTGGGTGTATTACGACCTGAGCGCATACTCATCACAGATTCACATTAAAGAGCAACAAAAAGCGTATCAAAAGCATCAGCCTGCGAGGAAGAGGATAAAGATTAAACTGCCGCAACTGTGCCCTTCATGAGCAGGCATAAAGGACCCGAATGAACAGCAACACAGCTGCCAGAAGTGGAAACTCCATCTTATGAAGAACAGTCACAGATCGTGCCTTGTTGAGATGGCCTCTCTCCTCCTGCTTTGAGGCACTTCATAAATAAATTTTTAAAAATATAATAAAAGAGGGAAATGCCAGAGAGTGAGAACTCTACTCCAGAAATCTACTTGCTTTAGGCTGAAAACTGTATTTTTAATCACATATGCAATGAGGTTCTACAACTCCACTGGGAGAAAACTGGCTGCTTTTAAGCCCCATTCACTCCTGAACACTTCATCAGCTTACAAGAGACATTTGTTCAAAAGAGCACACAAGTGGATCTCCTGTTCCCCTTCTGCGTTTGAGTGAGCGGGCTAAGAGCAAGGCCTGAGCGCACGCCGTGACAGCCTCAGCCACCACAGGCTCAAAAACGCTCCAATTAGGATGCGTTCCACTGTTTCCCTTTCACACAGAGAGAAAGCTGGAAAGGGCTGGGAAAAGCGGTTTGAGTCACCTTCAGCAGAAAGTATTGCACAGAGACAAATGAGGACATCGCACCGAAAGCAAAGCAACTACAAAGTTTTAGGTGAGGCAATCCGAGAGTATGAATCACCCAAGGAACTCTGCCACTGCTTGTCAAACAAGTTATTCATCAAATTACCTCTGCTAGTATTTGGTTGTAATAAATATCTCAAGCTTAAAAAAAAAAAAAAACAACAAAAAAGTGGTAGAAGAGTAAGATTAGATTTTATATCCTGTGGTCTGATAACCACAATGAAGAAACTGAAAATTCTTGCAAATTGAAGACACCACTGAGGTAGCAAGCAACCTGATCTGGTTGGAGATGTCCCTGCTCCCTGCAGGGGGGTTGGACTGGGTGGGCTTTGAAGGTCCCTTCCCACCCAAACCATTCCATGATTCTATGATTTGTTTTAGTTCAAACTAGAAAAGATTAATGTTTTGACTTCATGGAGAAGAAGAGAAAAATAGCAAGTAGTACATCTCTTTCTCTACCTGTTGTTTCGTGCTCAACCTTCTGAACAAGTTCCACTCACCTCAGCAACCCTAAGGCTACTGCCGCCTTGAAAACCAAAAGCTCTGGCCAGTTGCACCATACTGAGACTTGCACCCCCTTGCATGCCCTAACACCGAGTTACTTACAGCCATACAGAAACGTTCAGGAAACCCTGCTCATCCAGGCACCTTCTGTTACAACTTTCACACCTGCGTCGTAAAGGTAGAGGCATCTGAATTGGGAGAGAGTGCAAAACTGAACCTGAAGATGGCCGAATCTGAGCACAGATTCATGTGTACATCTGCTCTCCTGCTTTCATCGACATGGCCAAAACCTGGGAAAAAATAAACAGCCAGGTACGCAAACAATTCCAGTAATAGTAACAGTCTAGGACTTAAGTGAGGAAAAAAGGCAAGGCATAGATAATTAAATGTTTTCAGTGAAACAAAGTTCAATTTGCTCTTCCAATGAAATTAAAAGGCCTTCTTCAATGCACAGCCTAGAGCTGTAATTTGGCTAGAGAAAGATTATACTGCAAGAATACACCTAGGTTGATCTTTACGTGTTGTCTGTGATGATTTTGTAAAGACCTTCCCTCCCCTTCTTTGCTGAAAGCTGACAGAAGTTTCCACATACTACAGAGGACACGGGAGAAAGGACTTCCAGTTCCCCCACCCAGAAATGGAGAGGGTGGGTTGTGTGTCTGCACATAATTGTATCTGACCTCTCTGTTCCTTTGTTTTGGCAGAAAACGGCTAAGAATTTAACTTCCCCTGCTGGCTCTCTTTGTGCCGCAGTCTGTCAGGTATAAATTAATTCAGGCCCCTTTTACTGCCTCTAGACTTGGACTGGATGACGCTAAGGAGCGCCGCTCAGTTGTCCCTTAGGCACTTCGCTGAAAGCCTACTGCGGTCCCGTTTTCTGGCTGCCCCCAGCGCGGGAACCGCAGCAAACCCAGAGGACAGAACCACACCAGAGGGATCCGGCGGATTCACAGCGCTGCTGCCCTGCGGGGAGAACAGATCCAGGTGAGCGTTCTAAGCAGGCGGAACAAACGGTTTCAGTGTTTTCTCTGAGGTTTTTTGCATCTTCTGAGTATCACTGCCACATTTATACCAGAGCTTATCTAGAATCTTCTCCACAGGATACTTGATGTGAGAAAATTATGAAGGATTTGGCTGCAAGCAAGACTTTCTGCAGCCTGTGTCATTTTGATAGTGTTTTATGTTGAAAAACAACAACTTAAAAGCAAGCATATCCAGGGAATCAGTATTCAGCGGTGACATTTGATGTTTTTAACACGTAGATGTTTCAACATGAAGTGACCTTTAATTTCAATATTTTATAAGTACATATAGGAAAAGAAAAATGCGGACCTTGCCTTTTAAATTCATTTCACAGGGGAAAACCAAAAAAAAAAAAAACCCCAAACCCAAACAACTCTGGTTTTGGTTTTAGTTTATACGAAAAATTAGGAAGATGTAGAATTTCCTCCGGAACAGAATTTTTAAAGTCTACCTAACACTTTTTCAATTGATCACAATTCTTTTGTAGGAGGAAAATGTGACTGTGGAGTTTAGAAAATATTTCTCATGGCAGACAACTATTAACTAATAATCTCTAGAGTGAGAAACCACTGAAAGACAGTAGATGCTGGGTTATTAATTGCTACATTTGGTAATATTTGAGCAGGAAAGCGGGCATGTTGGTAGGAATGCTCCCTGGCTTTGTCTTCAGAAGAGGCCATGACAGAGAAACAGAGCTCAATCCCAGGAATCTGCATCTTTGTTCAGCATAGATTTTCCTGAGGTGTTAGCTTCAAAATGGAATTACCTTCACCTGCAATTTCCTGCTCCGGTATTTGTCTCCGCTTATGACTTGTAAAGTAACCGAATGAATTCAGACACTGTAGGAAGTGTTTCAAGCAGTATTTGTTTTGAAGAACTAAAATAGTGCGTCCTTGTGATATCACAGTACTGGAAAACATAATCACATTCCCTAAGATGTTGCTACATTTGGAAAATACTACTGTTACTGTACAAACCAAGGCCATGAATCCCTTACTTTGAAATCTGCGCTAGCCGGAAAGGCCAAACGGATGTGAAATGGAAAGAAAGTGGCACCTGCATTTTTGCTTGTCACCTAGCACTCTACTAGGCGAGCACACGGGGTGTTTACCTGCCCTCAGCTGGATTCCCTAATGTTCTCATCCTCAGCTTTCCATCAGGTATGAGACCGTAAAAGCGCAGAATTCGAAGAAGCCATAACCTCTGTGAGTACCGGTTCTTCATACAGCAAGCAGATCTGAGTTTCTGTTCCTTGTACATGGTAGCTGAATTCTCCAGTGCATTCAAACCACAGCTCTGTTTATATACATACACACCAGCTACTGCATAAGCTGTAAATCCAAGTACCGAGCAGCTGGTGGCTGCTCTGCCCAGTAAAACTTAACGTACTCCGAAGGAGGACTGTCACATACAGCGAGCACGACGGCGGAGCTCCGTAAGGCGCCTCCGCAGATCCTGTGGAACCTGACCACGAGCTATAGAAACGCTCGGGGCAGGGGAGTGCAGCTGTGAAACCAAACAGACACAACGGATTACCAAAACAGTCCAGCGCGTTAAAGGGCAGCAGGTGTACCGGCAGCTTTCTCCACCCAAAGCAAAAGCATTCGTTCTGTCTTAATGCAAAATATGGTATAAATGAACATATGGAAGGAGAAGAAGAGTAATGGTAAAATATAGTTTGTTTTAACCAACGCTGAAGATGTACTACAGGCCATTTAAACACGGAACTCACCTTGCAGCAGGAGGTTTAGCGTGACCGTACAGCACTAGGGGACAGGCTAGGAAAAACCACCACTGAAATTACGCATTATCTCATGAACTAAACTACTGTAGTTAACACGTGTGCCCGTAAACTAACTGCTCATGTGCATGGAACAATTATTTATATTTCTTGAATTAAACATAACAGCCATATAGTCCATAAAAAAAAAAAAATTAAGGTCTCTTTCACAAATAAGTATCAACTAAAACCAGTGGTCCTCATAATAAAATTATAAAAGGCAAGACTACCATCAATATATCAAAACAGAAGACCTGCAAGGGAAAGACCCTTTTGCACCAGTCACTCCAAGAATTTCACTATCAAAGACATTTAGTTCTTTTTTTAGGTTTTACTTTCGTTACCTCCATAGTGCAAGCTGAGAGTGGAAAGCTGGTGATTACAGCCAGCAAAACTAGAAATAGCCCAGGAAAAGCTGTGTGCCGAAGAAACAGCAAGGTGCACCTAGCATCACCCCTATTCAGAGCGTCGACAACATCACCGGAGTGTTTATCCCTGTCTTTTACAAGCACTTCCTAATACCAGGGCTACAATAAATACGCAGTTCTGATGACCTTGCCAGTAAAGAGAAAGACTGGAAAAAAAGCTTTTCCTCCCCCTTATTTGCATGAAAGGGGCAAGAAGGGTTGAAAAAAAATCAACCTCCCTTTCTGCTTTTTGTCACTGCTCTCAAAGAACACTCTAAAGTGATTCTGAAAAATGAAAAAGAAACAGAAGTTAGGAGACAAAGACTGCTGTTGAAAGAGGGGGAAAGTTTCAGATTCTATTATTTTTCATCTTGACAACTGTCCATCTAGACGCTGAAATGTGTAAAGGAATATTATTTAAGTGACACTTTTTCCCCTGACTATAGATTTAGTGTAGAGTAGAAAAAAAAAATCATCACATAAAAGAAAAAAAAAAAGAGAGAAAAAGTTGCAGCAAACCCCTTCATGGGATGGCATCTCCTTATTCTCAGGGCTTTCTGCCTCCAGCCACAGCCCTGGGTGGTGGTGGTGCAGGCAAAACAGATCACCAGTGACCAGGCTCTGCCCTCTGCCCTGCTCAGCTCCTTTTCTTAAGGCAGCAGGCCACTTTGTCTGCATGACACACTGGAGCCAACAACGGATCACCGAGACCCCAAAGAGAAAAGAAGCAACCCCCAGAAAGCCCTTGCTGTGCTCCTGTGGCCTAGGAGCCAGCTTTTCCAGAGCAGTCCCATAGGATAACAGTTTTTTTGGGGAAGTGACCTGCAGTTTGTTTGTGCTGAAGCTTGGTGGAAACATCCACTTGCGTCTGTCCCGATGAACTTCGGTGAACAGCAGGATGCACGGCCCTCCCTTGGGGCAAGGCGCAGAGGGCAAAGACCACGCTCCAGGACAACTCCCTGCCCCAGCCTTCCCAGAGCCGTGTCCCACAAAACAGGGACGCACTGGATGGCCATGCTTTAGCACTACAATGGCAGAGCTACTGACTGAACACCAGTTCAGATCTGAGCTGACGGTTAGCTGGGCAGAGCTACTTACTCCTTCAGTACTGCTGTGAGTTCTTCAATTTTACAGCTAGTGTTTCCCATTAGCTAAAAATGAACCTTTATTTCCATTAAAGAAAAAGCAATGGAAGAGATCACCGTTCTGAAAACAGAGGGAGAAACCTCTGCTTCTCTCTTTTTACTGCCTGCACTTAATTTACCAGATGCATGCCCTTAAAACCAAGAAAATGAAGAGCTCAGGGTGGCATAAATCTTACACTGTCTACATAATAGCCACAGCGACACAGAGAAATGTAAACTGCATTGTGGCACAAACTTAGTTTGCACTCAAAATAAATTGCAGTACGTATCTCAAAGTGCAAGCACAACACAAAGCGTTTTAGGAAAAGAAACACAAGATGAGTCAATGACTTACGCCGCTCAACCTCAAATTACCATCAGCATACATCAGAAATGGAATCACGACACAGGAACACCGAACGCTGCTAGTATTAAAGTAAGAAAGTATTTATAGAACAAGTGTAGCTGTAAGTCTTTTCCTAGAAAAACTGTATGTTCCTATACATTTCATTTTTTTTCACATTTTCTGTACGCTGAGTTAAAAAACATGCAATGTATGTAGATTTCAGGAGCGAGAGGGAAATGAAAATAACAGATATTATACATTTAGAAAAAAACCCCACAGGTCAAAGTTAAAGCTCTCCCGTCATTTTCAAATGCCCTTCTTAAAATTGCATTTGACAACAAAATGCACTCGGTTTATTTTGCACGCAGCTTAGGATTCAGTGCAGCCCACAGCTCTCGCCCTTCATAAGTGTTTAGGAATGGTAAACAAACTGGCAGATAATTACATTCTGTCTCTTAGCAACCTTAACTGTCTGCCAATGAAGTTCCTAGGCTTTTTTTTTTTCTGATGCATTCTGGTAATGACATGATTTCCACAAATTTTAGACCCAATCTGACAAACCTCTTTTGGAGAGAACCTCCTGGATCAGCCCATCCCCAAGCAAAGACCAGCCAGTGAAAGCCACCATCCTGTTTGTCATCTCCGGGGAAGACAATCCACAATAAACATACACTGAGGAAAAACAAATGCCTAAGTAGGAAGAGGCTAGTCAAAATATTTTGTCATGAGCCTAAATAGCCTTTTCCACTGCCTAACTGCAAACACACACAATGGAAAACCTGTGGTTTAAACACAAACCTTTAGGTAGCACAACTCCCAGTTACTTAACTGAAGAAATGAAATTTGGAATTCTGGAATAGAAGAGAGGTCTGGGCCAGTTTTTCAGAGAAGATTTGATTTTGGTAACCTCTTTTGAAAACGCAGTCCCCCTTGTAGGCATGAAGGAATTCTGAGAAGTCGGCTCTTTGCAGACGGAAGGGGAAATATCGCTGCCGCCTCTCCACCTCTGCAGCCCGGGCAGAGTGCGGCAGCTGCCACCTGCTCGGAGCAGCTCCCAAAATCCTCACTGCATTTCCGTGGAGTGGGCAGGGCCTTTGCGCAGTGCCTTCCTAGGAAAGGCGCGATCTCTACGTCCTCCTTCCCTCTTAATAATATCAAAGCGGGTATTAATATCAAAAAAGCTATAGATGCTGACAAATCAGCACTGTCGTAAAAGGCAATTAAAATAGTAACTAAAATACCTTACCCTGCCGAGAGAGTTTTTATTACAAACCATCTTAAAATGTCTCCTTCCTCAAACACTGACTTGGCATTACAATCTGTGTACCATTGCTGGCAGAGATGACAGATACATGCTTCAGGAGAGAGCACCTTCCTCCTCTGTGTCCCTCATAACAAACACCACCCTGCTTTTCTGTTTAACGGTCAATTTAGGTACAAGTACCTCTCTAAATTAATTCCCAAAGCAGGTTACTGCTCTCTTACCGTGGATCGACTCCAAAATGGTGACCAAACAATAAACTCATTTGAAATGGAACACAAGGAACCAGCAGTCTCTCACTGAACAGCGGTAATTATAAGTATTTGCACCTTGACTGACTGCTTGGGAAATGAAGAGGAAAATCTGACACACTGGAATGGGAAAGAGAAAACGTATTTTGCTTAAGTTCAAAAGCAACACCATAAATCACAAAAATGATTCATTTCAGCACCTGGCCTGAGAGTTGGTCTCTCTCTAATTCTTGGTAAACTGTATGTGCACATCAGACATAGCAGACTACATAACTTAAGGTTTTTGTGGGGCTAATTAAGGCTAATACAGTCTTTTCCCAGTGTTTCGTTGCCGTGCAGACTGTGGTTCTCCATTTCAGTCAGGCACCCGGTGACGTATCCGGGCTCGCATGAAGTGCCTGCAGACAGACCTACCTGCTCAACCCCAGCCCACCGCTGAACTTCTCCTAGCTTACCCATTCCGCTGAGGGTGCAGCCCCTCGGGTTTGCCCATCAGGTGCCACACAACTTCTCCGAAACGAGCAAAGTTAGGAAAAGCTTCTACCAGGCTACATTTTCTTGGGTGAGGAGCTAGAGATCATTGCCGCCATCATCATCAGGTCTAAGAGGAAGGGTGTTAAGCAGCAAGAGGAAGTGTGTTAAGCATGTTTGGGGAATGCATCGTCGATAGTGGAATGGACCAAGGTTGGTTTTTTTTTTGGTTTTTTTTTTTTGTTTTGTTTTTTTACTATGGCCTCATTTACACTCCTGAAACCCAGTAAAAGCCCACAGGAGGTGAGAGCAGAAAATGTGTCCAGAAAAGCAGCATATTGTTCATTCAACTGCACTAAACAGCCCCTTAATTTCTAATTAAAAATAATTTTTTAAAAACCCATTATTTTATCTTTGCACATCGATTTTTTCCCAAACGAAAGACAAACAGAAGAAAACACCTGTAAGCTGAGTCTTGTCAACCTTCCTCCATTTTTTACAAACTCAAGACAGAAGCTACGAGGAGAGGCAGGAACTTGAGCGAGATGATGCTGATGCAAACACTACGATGCTCACACACAGCTTCCCTTTCACGTGCCGCCCGGGCCAGCGCAGTCCCGTGGCAGGGCGGCGCGTGCCTGGCTCTGCGCGTGCCTGTTTAATAAGCCATGAAGCTCTCCGGCTGAACTGGCGTGCGTCACATGGTACGGGGGTTGCCATGGCAAGCGTGTATGCGGGTCTCGATCTGCTTCATCACAGACATAGCCTAATTCAGATTAACAACGCAGGAATATTGTTTCCTAGGAAAAAAAAAAGCTGCACTTTGCTTAGCCTAACCGTTCGGTTGTAAAGCGGACACAATTTAAATTATCTCTTAAACGGTATTTGTGATATGCTGATGAAAAACTTTTAATCTCAAAACAATAGCCGTGTAACACACGCTGTCAGTTCAGTCTTCGGAAGCAGCTGTGTATTTGGCATTTGTTGCAGCACATGAATTTCAGTATGCTTTTCCATTTAAATACACAGAGTATTTCTGCTTCAGCCCTCAAAACACAGCGATAAGTGGTAGGGAGAGGAACAGGGGACAACTGTTCCAGTGAAATAACAAAAACCACAGCAAACCAACTCTAAAATTCAATCACTGCTTTTTTTTTTTTAATCTGGTAATCCACAGGCTGACAGGCAGCACGAGAGATTCCTGTGAAAGGTGTAGAAGAAACTCCTCAGAGTTTTAACATCTGTTACCAAAACTAAGCAGCTTGCTAACACAACAGGCCGACGAAGACCTGCATTGGAGGGGCTGCCGCTCCTGCCTTGGTGACAGGATAGGGCTGGAGCTAGTCGCAGCCCAAGGCCAGGTTTAGAGAGGTGATTCTGGTTCCTGCACGGGCTGTTTGACCTGACTGAGGTCAGCTCCAGCGAGGCACGCTGCTCCTGCACCTTCAGGAACCTCACCATCACGCCAATATCTACCACGAAATGGTAGAAATACCTTTGGCATACCTCAACCTTCAGCGTTCAGGTGATTTTCATGTGTGCTACTGTTCCAAGAGAAAAGATATCCAAGTCCTGAAAGAATTTCTGATAGTACAGAACAAACAATGTACAGCCAAAAATCACAAGGAGCCTAACCATAAAGAGCAAGTGCCCAAGCTTCTGAGCAATCACATAAAAGCAGGCAGAGCTCAATGCAATTGGAATTTTTAATAAAAGCTAACCCTTTGTCTCTGTGCTTTTCATAGAAGTGCTTGAAAATGGATAACCTGTATTTGATTGATTCTCTCAGTGTTTCTTTCCAGTCAGAAAACCACATAAAAATTAAATTTGAGCTAAAGCCAAACGGATTCCCCTCCTCCTCCCAGCCCCTGGCTTCCCAGCTCCTGCATCCCGTGCATGGGGCTGGACTGCACACCTACGGCCCCGTTCACCCCCGTAATTACTGTCAGCTCAGGGCAGCTGGAAGCACAGAGCTTTCCCAGCACGTAAAGAACAAGATGTTGCTTTTGTTCTTTACCTTCCTTAGAAGACACTGCGTTAGGGCTTCTTACTCCACTTACATTCCTCACGTCCCCAAACACATCTCACTTCTGCCGTGTATCACAGGTTTTTCTCCGATAGCGATAAAAGGGAAAATCTCCACTGCCAATCACTTGCTGATTTAACGGAATCGGCACACTGGAACACAAAGTGATGCTCCAGGACTTCCTCTCCATTAGAGTGGGCTGCATTTAGTCTATTGTTATTGTTTTTAATCGGATGTCCATAAAATTGAAGACCTGCATCATTAGTGATCCAATCAAGACGTTTCTTGCATAACAGAATTATAACGGATTATATGGATTTTTACTTGAATCTCTCTGCTTACGGAAGTTTAAGATCAAAATCTAACCACTAAAATACTGGATGCAGTTTCAAGATGCACATAACTGATTTTATTGTGCTACTTGGTTTCATTTATTACAAAACTGCTGACGTCTCCTTCAAGCTCATCTCATTACCAAAAATCAGCAAAGTGAAATCACTAGTCCGAGCTCCTACTAACATTATTTTGGCGTTAGCAGACTAATTTTTTAATGAACCTATCTTTGTTTCCATATTCAGACTTGCACATTGTGGAGGGATGCAGGATTGTCTCACATCAGCGTCAGTGGAGCATAAGAGAAATAATTTCTCACGTTCCCCAGGACCTCTCTTTCAGCCCTGACCTTTCTGCAGACAGCAGGAATTTGCTTCCCCACAGCTGCACGTAGAGAAGCAAAACAAACTTTACGTTTAATTATAGAAGATTATTCTCTAGATGGGCTACATTTTCAAACAAGCTCTTTGGCAATACTAAAGGACTCAGCAGTTTCCTTTTGTCTTTAAAGAGTCAATTAAAAGTATGTTTCAGAAATTAAATTACCACATGAAATTAGCTAAGGGTATGAAATACTGCATGTGCCCTCCCATTCGGGGAAAGGCTGTACAAAGCAATTCTCTTAATGGCTCCTAACACGTGAGCTCAACTTAATCACTAAAGTGCCCTCAGCGAGCGGAGGATCTACTGGAGAGACACGCCCTGCATAATCCACCAAAAAGAGAAATGGATTAAAGGCAGGTAAATCTTATTAATTTATGGTAAACCCTACAGTGGCTCTCATTTTTGATCTTTCAAAGTATTGCAGTTTTGTCACGTAACGTGCATGTTGGCAGGAATATTTCTGTGGGCTTTCGCAGGCTGCGGCCCTCTCGATCTCGACACGTTCCAGAAGCCTCTGCCGGAGTCTGTCGAAAGCGTTTGTTTCTCTCCAGCTTTCAGAGCTGGATGTAATTCATCACCACCACCGGGGATACGCTTCAGTTTTTGTGTTGCTGTGCTAATATTGGGAAGGAGATGAGAAGTCCCCTAACTCTCCAGCTGTCCCTTTAGTCACCTGTTGGGTACCATTTCAGCCCACGCTGTGAGCTTCGTGCTGCCTGCGCGCGCTGGGTTAGCGTTTCAGAGGAGTCTAATTTCCATCTGGGGTCCTTGGGTACCGTGCAATAAAAAAATAAAATAAAAACCAATTCCACTTATAACTGCCTTCTGTGGGAACAACCAGCTCCCTGTGCTCGTTGGCAGGCTCCCCCAGCTCGCACAGGGAGCCGCTGGGTTCGCTCCCAGCACCGCACCGGCGCTGCCGATCCCCGGCTGAGTGGGGGTCTCCCGAGGGTTGAGCAGTGCCCATCCCGCGCCAGCTCCGCCATGGCCTCTCAGTGCAGGTGATGGCTGCCGGCACTACAGTGTTGATGAAGTCCTGGTGCTGAGGACACACTCCACACAGTGGGGTGTCTTTTACAGTTGGTTAGTTATGGGGTTTTTGTGGGATTTTTAAAAAATATTTTGAAAACTGATTTCACTTAGGACTACAAGTCAAATTAGAGCAGAAAGCCAGAAGGAAAAATAAAAGGAGTTTCAAACTAACTATAAATCCTACAGCTACTAATGTCTCTGCAATCCATTTCTTCTCTAATCTCTCCTTCGTCCCAGTTTAATCCAATTGCATAAAAATCTAATCAGTGCACATGCACATTCCTGTTCTCATACAAATTTTAGCCACTGATGTAGCATAACTTGGCAACAAGATGCCCATCACCAGATGCTGCTGTGGCAGAGGTGGTCTGTACGGACGTTCTCTGCTTTCAGAGGTAGACCCAAGAGCAGACTCTCTTCGTCAGGCTAAGAAAATAAACATTCCGATTAAATTATCAAGCACCAAACTACGTTTGTGCTTTCCTGGGGAGGAAAATAAATAAGTAAACAAACAAAAGCCTGTGTAGCCTGTCAGAAGGGTGCTGAGAAGGAGAACATGCACAGGGAACAAACGCCTGCCAGCTGGGTGGGGCATGAGGTAATCTTTGTTATTATTAACAACAGCAAATACAGCTGTGATTTATGGCCCTGGAAAGAGCAACGCACTGAGCTGTTTGCTCAAAGAGCATGTTTGGTTTTCCTCAACTTTATGAACAGATATTGTTAAACAATGGGATTTCCAGAAGGCACAGGAAGATTCGCTGGTATTATTCCAGTGCTAGCCCAGACCTTCAGCTCTGCTGGGTTCTCAGCCCAGTGCTGCGTGTGCCCTGGGTTTATTCTAGACAGTTTTGGCAGAATTTCCAAAGCGTGTGTGGCTGAACCTGCATGTGTGCAGGTCTAGGAGCGTGGCTAGCTGAAGCTTTGCTGCTTACGGGCCACGAGACTACTTTCTGTCTGTCTCCTGTACAAGTACCTGTCCGTCAGGTTGTCACACGAGTTCTCAATTCAGGGCACAGGCAATTACACCACCTGTCAGGTGTCAGTGAACTTCAGCAGGGAACTGGAAGCCGTGGACCAGAACAGATCAATGCTTCAATTTTGCCAGCGGTCTTGGGCTAGACATTATTAATTTTACAGGGCATATTAATGGCACTGTTTTAGCGAATGTATTTCTCCATTAACGAAGTCCAATCTAGAGTAGTTATAATGACTATCTGGGCATGCTTGAAAACAATCTTCTTTTTTTAATCCAGTCTTCACAAGAACAGTTTTCATTTATTTCTGCTCTTCTCTATGCAAGTCATAACATACTTGAAGACATTTTCCAAGCAAGCGCGAACCTTTGTCTAGAAACAGCAGCGCCAGCACCCTCCAGGGTTGTGCAAGATACCTACTTCCCCGCAGCTCTACGTGCATCTCTGTCTTGCTAGGGGGGCTTTTTGGTTAGGGGCAGCGCCGGATTATTTTAACTATCAGGTTAAAATTACAATCCTACGTCCTATAGCTACAGAGCAATAAAGAGATAGTGAGGAAAAACACCCTAGAAATAAAAGTAGAATGGGAACAAAGGTCTGAAAACTGGACATTGAGATCCACACGCCCCCCAGCATCCTTCGGCAATGGTATGCCAAGGACTGGTCCCCAGTAGCACAAGAGGCCTCCCAAACGGAACCGGAGCAAGGCCAGTACCCTCATTTACACAGGCGGTCAGACAGCCTGAGAACACTGATAGTGTGGAGACTGGATTTTAAGAAGAAAGGCATCTGTAACCCCTTTAGAAGTCCTCTAGGCTCTTCATGACCCCACACTTCTAAATACGCTTTTAAACACAGCAAATGGATCCTGAGCAGAAATGCACCCACTGAGATGGTGGGAAGGTACACATCTGAGCAATCTGGGCAACGAGGAAGGGGAAGACATCATTTAACTTCCCGAAAAAGATTGAAAGTGGTAGGCAGGAGCCCTAAAATCACTGAAGATTTATTGAAAATCACATCAAGATTTAGATACCAATCTGATAATGATTTCTGTTTATTTCCTTGGCACTTGGGATGACCGCGCAAGGCTATCAGCCTCTATGGGAAATTTTAAATGATGTTTGTTGAATGACTGTCCCAAAATAAAACTTCTCAGAATAACAGCAACAGCCATATAATATAGCTTGCATTGTGTCTGTTGTTTATTTCGTGTGGCAGTAACACAGGCGGCCATATGGATATGAGCATTTGGACGGGAGGATTTGTTGGCTATATCATCACATCTGTTTACTTATAAACGCCACAAAAATACATTTGGAGGTCACTGGCTGCACAACCATTTTGATGAAAAAAAACCTATCGATGCTACCTTTTCTACATCAACCCGACTTCAAAAAAGACCCTGTGATATTTTCATGAAAACCAGGTTTTGAAATCATACTAAAATTAGTCTCTATCACACCTCAGCCGCCACTTCCACCGTGGAGGTGGTATCACAGCAATAATTTAACCTAGGATGGAATGAGTATGCAGCATGGCCAGGAGGGAGATAAAAAAACAACCAGTGCCCCACTGGTTGTTAATCTTCCTCATAACACATACCCTTTGGTTAAAAGGAGCACATACAGCTGACCTCACATCCAAACATCACATTCACCGAGAGAACTCGGATTTGAATTAAATAAAAAAACCAAACCCACAACAAAAACACCCCCACAAAGCCCCCACTGACACACCAAATCAATAACAACAGGTTCCCAAGCTTGTAATTTATAACAGCTCAATAAAGTGCTCGCAGGTATTTCAGCTGAGCCGTCCTCCATGATCCGAAATATTCATTGCACTTCCTTGACATTTTTCTGGAGGTCTGCCTCTAAGCGTATTGTAATCTAGCAAGCGTAAGTATTCCTGCAGATTTAGAAATGTACAGTTCACTAGGTAAGACTTCAACTACAGACAAATGTTCAGAAAAAGAGGAAACAGTACTTTAAGCATTTTTTTACCTGAAGTATTTTTCTGATTTCAAGACATGATTATAAACAGTAAGTTCATAATGAAATTACTTAGGTTATTTTTGATTCTGGTGGAAATCTTTTGGTAGAAACACCTCAGCATGTCCATATACTCTAAGATTACACACATTCTCTCAGCTGAACGGAGCTTTTGGCAGTGAATAATGCCATGCACAGAAATATTTTATATTTGTTTGCTGTCGCCCACGCTTGATAACACTTAACTTTCAGCTGAGGGACACATAACGAAGGAACCTAAGGACAGAAACTACAGAAAACTACAGACAGACAGAACCTGAATTCAATTACTCCCACAACTTTAAAAAACAATAGAGCAAGTGAAAAATATGATCTTACTTTTGCCGATGGGGTAGTCTTCAATATTTGATTTGCCAAGGGAAGGAGAGGTTAGGATGACAGCTGTTCGTTACAATTCCTTCTTTATTACAAGAGCTTAACTCTGCCACTGGCTGGCTGGCCCATTTCTGCTAGCTTTAGCACACAACACCGCTCCTAAAAGCTCCTCCTCTTGACAGCATCAGTCTGGATACTTCCCTCAACAAGCAGAAACAAGGCTTCCACGGAGCCATTGAGGTGCTGGGAATGAGCTACAATACGGGAAGCAATCAGAAGGAGAAATAAATATTTTGATGGCTAAGTCCAGGGTTTGGCAGGTAGAAACTAGTGACCATTATCAGCTTTACAGCAGCACAGTCACATCTTCCCAGTGCTACAAATCAAAACGACAACATCCCCGACAGAAACAGTAGCTGAAATGTCACCCGAAAACTAGAAGCCAAAATTTGGAAAGCGTACATCTCCTGTGAAAGCGTACAGCCCCAGCCACTCCCTATGATTAATGCAACACGCCTCAGCCGTCGGGGGAGGAGGAGGGTTCATTCCTTGTTTCTTCCCAAGATTCTGTATTTCTACAATTGGAAAAAGCACTGCTGAAGTATCCACACCAGACTATGTATAATAAAGTATCTAAATAGATGTATTTAAATTATGGATGAGTCAGAAAGCAACTGCTCGTTCTAACCGATGCCCTACACACACCCAAAATACCCACCTTTTCCCTGGCACCCCTCAGGGCTGAGGCAAAGCTGCCGCCTGTTCCCAGAAACGCTGCCTGCGGCAGACACGGTGTCACGGCAAACGCGCATCTTGCCGTGCTGCGACTTTACTGCCAGGGAAAGCCATACTACCTCATAACTTTATTTGCAATTTATACGATCTGTGGGCAGTATGCCAGGATGTCCTCTTGCGCTGGACGCAGCTGCCCGAGCAGACAATGATCGAGTAGTGAGACCAGATGAATGAAAGAGGGAAGGAAAAAGACCTAAAAACGTGTCCTAAAATACACATCCTAACATATTTATTGTGGCTCACTCAGCGACCGATCGGCGCGTTAACCTTATTTTCTCTGCATGATCGCTAAGTACCATAGGAAAATTAGGTCAGAAATTCAGATCAGATCAGCTGACTCAGCCCAGCAAGATCAGACAAAGACTAGTTGCTTTTTTCCCCAATCCAATCCGACATGTTTTATCCCCCGCAATGCACTATAGATCCATACATTTTTTTCCCCACAATTAACCTATCAGAGCCACAGACAGCGAGACAGCAGTCACACTGAAGATACATCACTGCTAGTGAAGAAAACCAACACCACGTGTCCTTAGGAATGCAAAATGTACAATAAAAAGGCTTTTTTTTTTTTTTTCAGGTCATTTTTCAGATCTTGTTTCCAAACTAATGCATTTCAATGAACTTTTAAGACATGCAGCATGGTTATGAGATGATTTAGGTAAAAACCAGCTGCTTCAAAATAGTGTTGTGTCTGAATTCCACCACTTTACTAGGTACTAAATTACTCATTATTATGTTGTTAATATTCCTGATCAGCCTGCTTCTAAAAGAGACCATCTGAACGCTGAAATTGAATAGCTTCTCAACAAAAGCCAATCATTGGACCAGTAAGGAATTTTCAGTAGGTGCCAAAGACTTCTAGCTGCTTTATTTGGATTCCTGCAAGCAAAAGCAGCGTGTTTGCCGGAGCCCCCCCCTCCTGCTCCAAACCCACCTGCGTTAATCGCAGGGGACAATTCCCATGTTGCTAAGGAGATTGTTTGGAGCTGTTGGTTGTCTCCAAACCGGTAGCACTGCACATGTGCACCGCTCGCTATCTAGGCCACGCTACCAGGAATTAGGGATAATGTAAATACCCACAAAGGCACAAGGAGAATAGTACAGAACAAAGAAGAAATCAATAATCCTACTTCACCTTTCCTGACCGCCGTGTTTCAAGAGATAGCAGGGTATTGAATCTCTGGGGGTTACTACAGGGAGCAGACTAAATTGCAATCAGCTAAGTGACTTCAGATATCATGGTTCCTGTAGTCAAATCAGATCTTCTTCCCTTGCTCTGCCACTGCTCTGAGTTTTCCTAATCAAGGCTTGATCACAAATATCTCATTTTCCCTCTCCAAGTTGACACAGGAAAAAGACAGAGAAAAAGACTCAAAGACAGCATTTTCCAAGGTTTCTCAGGGTGTTTTTCCTACTTTGTTTCGTCAGATGGACAGCATTTACCCCCTCAACGTTCCTGAGATAAGCCAAGTGGGGGGGGAGCAGAGTGGACCACCACAAACATGGTTTCCCACACAAGAGTGCTATATTTGATAAATTTTGATGCCTCCCATTCACATACAAGCTGTTCCTCCAATAAACCTTCTCTATTGCTGATAATCTGCCTCGCGTCTTCTGCCTCTGTATCTGGGGAGCAGAGCTCTGCTCTCAGTGATCTCAGCTTAGTGTGAGCAAGAATTTCATGGTTTGGCTCAGCCCTAAATCATCTGCACTTACCCAGAGCTCTTTTGCCAAGATCAATACATAAAACCACACAAGCCAACCGTAAGGTAGGAAGTACTGTTACCGCCATTCAAATTAGGTAGAGAAGCTTGGGTAGAGGACTGTAGCTATTCAGTAATCAAAAGAGAGTGCTGAACACTAAACAAGGATGGCAAGAATGAAACCAAATGTATATCCAGCAAAAATAAAAACCAACCAACCAAAAAACCCTCCTGCGTTAATCTGCTGCAGGAAAAAACATTTTCTTTCATGAAGTTGTGCATAGTAGAGTTCCTGCTACAAGCAGCCTATGCTGTTGACTCTCCAATAGTTTGAATCCCCCCAAAAATCACCCAGAAGTTGAGCGAGCAAGGTAATAGTACAGAAGGTAGCAAAATACACATTGCATGGGCTCTCATTATTCCCCTTGATTTCACATTTTGCTTACCCTCCCAACCAAAATAGTGACAATCCAAAAAAGTTCTACTTCCCGGAACATACAGCAGCCATAATTTTGCTTTACGTTGCTTCTTCCCCCTCGTCTGTCAAACTGTATGTGCTGCTCTTTCCCTTTCAACATTCCATCCAAATCACCAGGCTACCGAAGTGTTGCTGGAACGTTCACAGCACGTCTGTTATACCTGGATGTACAATACCCAAGACATAGCATAAAATTTAATCACTTAAACTGAAATACAGAGATTCACGCCGGGGGAAAAAATTCAAAGGGCCTCCTATCCGTTTGTGCTAAGCCATCCGTTTGCGTGTAAAAGTTTAGCATTTGGCTGGATGATTCACCTGTACTACACAATTTGTCCCTCTCCTCAAGAAAATGCAAAGTTTTTATAAGCAAATGAGTGTACAATAAATATTTATATTATCCCATTCAACCTTCTTTTCCTCTCCAAGAGGCTGCAGAGATTTCACTGCTATCCATTGGCACTAGAGGCCAGGTCATCTGAGTGCTCCTCTCATTAACTGTCAATTAAAATCAATGGCTTTGTTCAAGAAGAGTCATTATAGGGTTCTGCCCAGCAGGGGCTTGATCCATTTTCCTTTAAACGACTGCAATATTTTTACTGACTTCAGAGCGTGCAGAACAAAATGGTAAATAACAGACACATTTTTTGGTAAAACCTCAGACTGCAATTAGAGAGCTTTGAAACTTGACCAGATTTAAAACATCAACTCAGGGAGAGTCTCTTTTGACCCGTGAGACTGTCCCTGCCTTGCAAGAGCTCACACACAAATATATCTGTGCACAAAGTACACACTGTCCATCTCAAAGCACCGAGCGGACGAGGACCTATTTTCCACTAGACCTACATCTCCTATTCCAAAAACCCAAACCTTCTGTTACAAACCACATCTGCTGAAGATGCCACACGTGCTCAAAGTGAATACATCAGGATGGGAATACTCTCTGCCGTTCAGGGAGGCAGAACCAGTCAGGTCTACCCAACGTAAAACACATGGGCCAATGGTCTCTACTGCTTTTACCAGCAAGCTGCTTAGAAATCAACTGCTCTGCACACATTTACCACACCCGGGACTGAGCCCCTCACTGTTCATTCCCTCTGCCAGACCACGCATTTTTTTTATCAAAATATTTACCGTTTTATTGCTTCTTCTTGTTTTTGGCGTTTTTCACTCTTTTCTTTCAAGTAAGCCAGGTTTGTTTCATTCCTCATGCGATCATTCTCTCGAGCAATGTCTGATGCATTCTGTATAACCAAGCCATCATAGGCCTTCATCCCCATGTCTTCAATGTACTGGAGAAAAGCGCCCAAAGTGACCTCCTCCTGATTAGAACTCATCATCTTGCAGGAGATAATGAACAAAGGAAAGTAACGTTTCCTGCAGGTTGAAAAACACAGAATACATCAGTAGGAAAATAGCTTATGGTTTATGACAGCAAGATTGTGTCAACGGTAATTAACATCTTACAGAGACAATTTTTTAGACTTTCTCCTGTCTAAAGGATAATAAACAAAGCAATTCAGAACACAGAACAACATTACTCAAGACAAGAGGAGATAAAACCCAAGAGTCTCTTCTTTCAAGCAATGCAGATCCACCCCGTTACCCATTGTTCAAATCCCAAACAGGTTTTCTCCCACCTCTTCCCTTTTCCTAATGCCTTGCACTTGCTGTGACACTGACCTCCCTGAATCTCAGTTTGAACTGGACTGAAAATGCCTCCATCCCACGACAACAGGTCCTTTTTGCAGTTTAGATAAAGCTGCACCAGAGCAGATCACCAGACAAAATTCCTGTTCCGCAGGATATTCCAAAGTTCAGGTGGAAAACACTGTTCCATTTTTTGGAACAAAAAAAGTTCAACATTTTCTTCAGGTTCAAAATCTGAAAAGAAATTTTGTGAAATCGTTTCCTGTATTTCTTAGTAACATAGATATGAGCCCATAGGCCCTGATCATAGAATCACAGGATGGTTTGGGTGGGAAGGGACCTTGAAAGCCCACCCAGTCCAACCCCCCTGCAAGGAGCAGGGACATCTCCAACCAGATCAGGTTGCTCAGAGCCTCATCCAACCTGGCCTGGAATGTTTCCAGGGATGGGGCATCCACCACCTCTCTGGGCAACCTGGGCCAGTGCTCTACAACCCTCAGTGTAAAAAATTTTTTCCTAAAATTTTTTCTTCTGCTGCCCAACAGCCTGTTAGCGTGAAGCTCCAAGACAAGACAAGAAATCCCAGCTGAGCTGGGGCCTTCAGAACTCTGAAGCCCTTGAATTCTCCAAGCTTCCGTATTTCTTCCACCGGTACGACAGACACGTGGGTTTACAGCCCCTCCGGCTAAGCAGCACGGAGCACAGACAGGCTTACATCCCTAGGTCACTCCTGGCTCCGTGGCAGGCAGCCTAAAGCACTCGGAAAAGCCTCAAAGGTTTTCCTCTCAGCAGCAGACACCCCGGGCATCATGAGGACCCTGGTGCACAGACACACCAGTAAACACTACAGTTGATACAGGTGAGATATAATCTCAAGGAACATACTGGGTATCTAAATTGTGTACAACTGGATTAACTGCTTATTAAACAAGTAAAATAGAACTTTAATAAAACAGAATTATGCCATCTCCTCATTTTAAATACTGATTACTGCTCGGTCCTGAGACATTAGGATCTTGAGTGGCATTATCCTCACACAGCCCTGTGAGGGGGTCCTCACAAACCCTGTCATAGGGGGGTCCTTACAAATGAGGACTCGATGCAGAAAGTGATTGAGCAACGCGCTGGCAGCCCTGGCAGCTGAACGCAGCTCTCTAAGGCTGGCTTGCTTCTCCACAACTGGAGCATCCCTCCCTTCCCCGAAGAAGGGCGGTGTGACTTCTCGGAATCAGCCCGAGCGTGATGCCAGCACTGCAACTAGAAGCGATCTTACTGCATAGGCAACGAGCATCCTGTCTGCACGCAGATTTTTAGGGGCAGAGTCCCTGTATGATCCACAACAGAAGTCTTTCCTCCATTTCCTAATATACCGCCATGCATTTCTTTCTTCATTACTTTATAATCTTTATTACACTGCTGGACAACAAAATTCTGATCAGGGTAGGCACTGATTCTAAAAAAAAAAAAAAAAAAAATTGAAAGCTCATATAGATTCTAGCAATCCACTAGAGCCTTCAGGCACAGCCCTGAACATGAGAACAAAATGCCTTTACATCCATGGAGCACGCAACCTGCAAGGGATGAAAAGAAAAGAGAAATATTTTTTCACCCTTTCTCCCCCCCGCCCCGTTTTTGATGTCTTGAAGTGGCAATGGCAACAAGCAGCTGGTTTCAGGCAGTTAATACTTTACAAGCACACTAATATTTTTTCCCTTGTTCTCCATATCTCTATATCAAAATTATTTCTGTACAATGGTAACCTGGCTGTTAAAACTCATGAAGATTCAGAAGATTCTGCTTCTGTCACCTCCTCTGCCTCCCAAGACAACCTTTTCTAGCCACTACGCCTGAACGCGGCTGTAAGGATGATGTTCAGGGTCACTAAACTGATGTTAAAGTACGTTCAGGCATGGGTATAGGCATCTCCCTCTAATCCCTGCTGGGTAAAACCAGTGGGGGAGGTGTCAGTGCAGCCCAACGTGCACGCGTGGCCTCGCACACAGCTTTCATGCTGGATGTGGCTAGAACTCCCCTGGGCTGGAATACGCATGGAGCCACTCCACGTATTCACCACAAACGGCACAGCATCTGCAAAGGAGCGCACTGAGAAGCTAACAAGGAGCTAAACACACTCTATCAGCGTTACAGATGCTTCAGCAGACATCATTTTAGACCCCTTCCTAACCTTCTGATTAAGTAAATCCAGGTACCGTAGCCCCTTCCTGGGAGTCTCTGTCTACCTGATTAAAACCAATGCCAACAACACAGCTCTAACCGCACCATCTCCGAACTTCTCAAATGGTATCTGCTGTTTGACGGTCAAAGTCCGGGCCATTTCCCCAGCAGATGGCTATTTCACTGTATTTTCCAGTTGGGGCTTGTAGGAAAGCCTAGTTTCTGCGTGTATTGAATTAAATTTGCACAAACCTGTACAACAGAGAAACCCCGCCCTAGCAACCATAATGGCAATTTTGTCACTGATTTCTCCAGTGACCAGACTTTACTCCTGAAACATAATATGAAATTTTAAACCCAAGATAGCTTCAGCACGCTTTCAATAAATGCGGTTCTGATCCATATTTCCCTGAGACATATAGAACTTGATCTGCTTTACATTCTCTGACAACAATGCTGCAGGTTTTTTTTCTTTTTTCTAATTGTTTCCCTTTCTTTTTGGAGGTCAAGAATGACCCGACACTTAAAGATACGCTGAATTTCCTTTTATTATGATATTTATTTTTATACGAAAGGATAAAGAAATTACAATTGGAAAAAGACTGAAATAAAAAAGCCCTTATTCTGCTGCAGGCACTGACCACATACTTTATGTACTGGTTTATCACTGATATTTCCCATTACTAAATTCATGCAGAATGACAAAAATTACACAATATTTAATAAATAGAGATACATTCTTTGTCCTAACAGGGGTCCAATCCTGCAACAGTGCTGAGCAACTGTAGCTACTGAACTCCTCCTGTAACTGCTGATGCTGCCATGCTCGTGACACCAAATCCAGTTTGGGGTACTCCTTGGAGGGGGGGCTGGGGTCTCCCAGGTATTTCCAAACCTTGAATCAGCTCTTACGGCACTAACTCTGACAAGCAGCAAGCATTTTCTGGATCAAAAACCCTCGTATCTCCTGCACGCGTGGTACTTTCCAGCCTCATTGCATTTACTAAGATTGGACAGTTGTGCACGCTGTACTTAAACAGGGAAAAAATGCAAACAACTGGGACAAAAAGCTTAATTAATTACCGTAAACATTTTAAAGTTACTAGCGTTCCTTGCACAGCGCGCTGGGACCGATTTTATTTAGAGGTATTAATGCCACTTCAGGGATGCTACGTTACCTTAATAAATGTGCTTTGTAACTGCAGGAGGCTGCCACCAACACACGTGGCCATGGAGTCCCACGCATCGCTTGCTTGTCACCCTCCTCCGAAAAGGCGTGGACAGCACTGATCAACTTTGGATCAAAGGTTCTGCTGACTGGTAAACTCAGGCAGCGAGCAATTCCTAACCATCTGCCAGGTCTGGTACAAGTACGTGCAAGAGTTCTGTTTGAATACATTTATATTTGATTAAAAATATGCAAACGCGGGTTGTTAAATAAGTAATGTAAGCTGTAGGTGCGGCACCACCATTTTGGTATCCCTGACACGCACACTGCGGGCCGGTATTTTGGTAGCTGGTAACAAGGACCATACAGAGTCATCTGTGACATTGCAATCAAATTGTTTTCAGGGCATTTTGTTTTCGGAAACTAAGCAGCCCTGGAAAATTGTTACTGGGAGTTGCTCTCTTCGGTAAATCCTTTTGACATTCCTTTCTCTTCCCCTCCTCACTGCGAAGGAACAGAAGGAGACAGCAGGGAGGAGGAAAAGCCCTGGGTTTCAGCTAATGAAGCCAACATTCTGAGAAGTCAAAATAGACTGGAGGAACTTCGTTGTGAGTGTTCACTCACAACATTTTTGGAACATTTGGAACACGAACATTTTTGGAAATTCACCTGAGTGCAAGGACACAAAGGAGGAGTTCTCCAACATGTTCACTTTGCCTCTTAAAGGTAAAATTAATACTATGCGAAACCTCACTGAGGCAAAAAAAGAAAAAAAAAATAACAAAAAACCCACGAAAAACGCAAAACCCCAGTCACACTCCCTGGCCGCTGCCCCTCCAGGTATCCCCAAGTCAGAGGGAGCTGGCAAAGGGGCACAGAGCGGCTCGCACTGTCGTGGCCATGCTCTCAGCATGGGAGGAGTAAAGCAAGCAAGATTTTTTTTTTTTTTTTTCCTTCCCTGCTAGTGCATCTGGTTTACTGGCAAGGGCAAGCCATCCCCTTACTGGTTTGCCTAGAAATATTTACATAACTAAATTCAAGACCGTTGTATTGATTCGGACACAATTTCTATGGGAGAGTCTTGTGCTTCACAAGACTGTTGCATACCTGACTTCTCATTTAACTATTTGCTCTGATGCCAAACATCATTCAGCATTCTCGGTCAAACCCCAAACCACCTCCTTTTCATATGATCAATGTGCAAAAACACTGAATTCAGCATGTGAGGAGTAATCCACCCCATATCAGTATCAAAGCAGCGCTAGATGTTAATATTCCACATGCAGTTCTCCCTCTTATTCACACGAGGATCCCCAAAATATCAGCTGCTTTTCAGCATGCTTGACAGCCCTAAGCTGCAGCTGTGCTGCACTGAAAATTGGCAATGCTGACGTTAAACTGAAGGAGCTTTTTGAAGTAACAACAAAGGCACTGATTGCCTTCTTCCAAACCAGAGGGATTTTTAATTGTAACACAGAAGAAAAGAGCCTGGAAACGCAAGAGCGGGGTTGCCCAAAGTCCTGAGTGCAACCACACCTCTCCAGTCCTGCCCGTCTCCCTTCCAAATACTGCCTCCTCTCCTTGAAAACACATCTGCTTTCACATTACCTTTCAATTCCCCCACTAAATTCAGTATATCAGAAGGTTTCCGCAGAAATCAAGGATGCTAATCAGCCATTCAGCTCTCGAGTTTGAGCTCTTGCATTCTTGTTGCTTCCAATTCAGCAAGAGCGAAGTAGACAGACGAGCCATATCCAGTTTTCACAAACTGCTGACCACAGCAGCACTAATAAGGACCTAATGGTATTGGGTGTACAAAGAACACTTTCACTGCCACTAAGAAAAAATCAGTGATGGAAAAAAGATACTCGAGACTACCTTGCAGAACTCATATCATAACTGTGCCTTATATCAAGTAAGCTTTGGAATATCCAAACAGTTGAATGTGATGAGACACATTGCTAAGACATGCTCTTTAGAGCTGCATTCCCTGCTCATTCTTAACAATGAGCTGGCATCACTGTTTTCACACACAGTGATGCATTAAATTCTAACGGCAAAGAGGAAAGGCCTTCTGAAATAGGTTGCAAGTTTCCTACTATGTATATATATCATTTGACAAATTTTAATGCAGATATTTAAAGCAAAAGAACCACTACACTCACTTAGAAATGCAAAATATACTTTGTATTTTGAGTGGAATTACATATTATATACCTTGTCCTCATTACACTGCACAGCATGAGCTCCAGCACCTGGGTGAAATCACTGAAGCTAAGTATTGCTAAGCCCTTCACTTAAAGAGGTTAAGAGTGGCTCCTTCAGTAGAAGGAGAATGCTACTGCATGCCTTTAAAGAAATAGTCCATACTTACAGACATCCCACCCTTCACAGGGGAAAGTTATGCTCCCTGTAGTTTTAAGAACTGAAAAAAAAAATACCGAGCCTTGCGTTTTGGCTCCCTTGCTAGCCTTGTCAGAAGGGAAAAGGTCTTTGCTAACAATGACTCCTCTATGACTCCAGAAGCCAAGAGCTGTTGTTTACTTTGCAATCCAGCAGCACTTTTATCACTTTACCACCCCCCCCTCCCAGGAAAATGCTGCTTCCTCCTAGCCACATGGATGTCGGACAATTACAGATGTAGACTCAGAATGGCCAGCACTTAAGTGCAATCACAACATTTTATCATCCCGATATTATGCAGAAGACTTACGAACAACAAAAAGAAATAAAACCACACAACACAGACATACACACAGAGACATTCTGTACGCCAACAGAAGTGCATTTGAACTCAGAAGAAAGAAAGAGCTTCTTCCTGATGGAGGTATTTTTTTCCTCCTCCTTAAGAAAATGAAATGGAGATTTCACTACCACCAGCATCACGTTAAGATGCTGTAAAATATTAATGGTGCAGCGGGTCTGATCAGTAACTAACATAGATGTTAGAAATTACTTCAATTAATTCATCAGAAAATAGCAAAGCATGTTTTTAATTATTTAACAATGCTTTTTACAAACAAACAAAAAATCCAGCTGCAAAATGTCTCTGTTGCAAGCACAATCAACATGTGTAGTACACAAAACCAGTCAAATAGACTTCAGCTTTTAGTTCAGCAACGGCTTGGTTAATACCTCCTAAAAATACATGCAACTTCATCATTACGCATTCTGACTGCTCATTATTTCATTTTATAATATTATTTTTTCATTCTCATTAGCACCTTATTTTATTAGCATGCTGATGTAATGTATTGAAATATGTACGTACCAAAATTTAAGTCCACGGGGACTGCTAAGTGCAATAATCAAAGGTGACTTTTGCCTGTAAAAGCCCTTTCCTGTGGTTATCTCAGTGCAGTCGGAAGGGATATTTCAGCACCATAAGAAACAGATTTGCAGTTAGGCTCAGTTTTTTCTTCAGTTAAAGTGCATTAAATCTTGTTGGCAAAATTGCCCAGATTGTAGAATTCGACATCACTATAAGTCAGCGCGTTACGTTACGGATCTTCTTAAGATGCGATTAAAATGGCATGGAAAGTTTGGCTTTTTTTTAAATGCAGTGGCAAGAGAAGACAGGTGCTTGCTTCTTTAAATCCACATTCAGAGAAGAGAGGGTACAAATAATGGGAAGGTATAAACAACACCCTGCTTTGAGGTCCAGCAGAGAAGAAACTGGGTGATTTTTACCCACTTTACAACACAGACGATTACAGCACCATCATATGCACTAACACAGAGATGTCTAAGGTGCCTCATTTGAGTATGTTCTGTGGAGACAAAAAGAAAGGAATATAAGGAATAGAAAGCATCCCATCCAAATGGCTTCTTCCAGCAGGAAAGACGGTCGCTCTCTCATTGCCACTTAGATGCGGAAGGTCTGAGGCAGTCTCGCTTGTGGCATCGTCTCTCTCTCTCTCTCTCCCCCGTGACTCCAGGCAGGCGTGCTCTCTCCAGCCGCCCTGGCCCGCTGTTGCTGTTAACCGGGGATCCTCAGACAAAGAGCGAGCCTACCTTCGGGCGCCGGCGGGACCGCGGGGCTCCTCTCCTGCTGCGACCCGGCTGCCGCGGCCCCCGGCGCAGCCAGCATCCTAGCACCACGGACAGCTCCCCCGCGCCCGGCCCACCGGCGGGGAGCGCGGCGGCGGCGGCTCCGCGCCCGGCTCGGGGCTGCGGCGGGGTGGGGTGGGGTGGGGTGGGCACCGCCGCCCCGCTCCGCGCCCGCCCGCCCCTCGGCTGCGCCGCACTGGAGCCCGATTAGCAAATAATCCAGTCGGGGAGGGGGGAAAAAAATAAAAAAAATAAAGCGATCTGCGTGAACGGCACTCTACGTCGCATTTAGGAAAGGATATGCAACAACGCCCTTCCCGCCCTTCCCAAAAAAAGAAATTGTTCTTCCACGGAGAATGTGTGGGTTGACCTTTAGCCCGTGTTGCGGCTCAAGGAAATGAGCAGCCACTTAAAAGGAACACCTCAGCCTCGGTTTGATACCTCATCTTGACGGATCTTTTGCACTCGCCCTCACTGAAAAGCCGTGCAAGGCACACAATTACCGCTGACGCAGATTAGGCTGCTGCTTGGGGAACGGGGGGAGGAGCTTCTTCACCTCATCAAAACAACCTCCCACCACCTGCTCCCATTGCGCGAGAACAAAACTGCGCGACTCGGCCAGAACCAGCCTGACATTTACGCTCTTGGACTTACACTGATACGAGAGGCGCGCTCTGGAAAGAAGAATTCTGTTTGAAAAGCATTCAGGGTGAAACCACAGTCTTATGCTCACCCAGAATTTGTCAATGTAATGGTCTGGATGAAAACGTTTCCTTTTTTCTGAACCGGATCTGTGTTACAGCTCCTCCTTGCAGAATACGTGCGGTTTTGCTTTCTCTCCCCCAAACCCACAGCCTGGACACAAAGCAAAAGCTTCGACTCCCTGCGCAAAAAAGTAAAAGGGGAGATGTCTGAATGTGTGCAGAATGCGTTACCCCGTTGTTAAATGCCATTTCCTTCTTCCCCCTTTCTTAAGTTACAGTCATATCTTCCTCTTGCACAAATCTTGATTCTGATTCAGTAACAGTTGAATTTATTTTTTAAACTAATAACAGAAAATACGGTTATGGAATAAAGTCCTTTCAAAGTACAGCACATCCACACGAAAGGCAGTGCTAGCACACAAATAAGACCTCAACTACAGAGCACGGGAGAAATCCCTGCAGATTTACTACACCTCAACCGGAATATCACTATTACCTCACGTTCAGGAGCACTCAAGATAGCCAGCTAGACGCACTGCAAAACACGGCGACCTCGAGGCAGCAGCGGGCAATACTAACATTGGAACCGCAGCCTGAAGAAAGCCTGCTCCTACAACACTCTCCCATACTCACTAGTAACTCACTCGCTGCTCGTCGCAATAGCGCACATCCCAGCACACCTCTTGCAACCCATGAAACGTGGCAGCGAAGCTTCCACGTAGAATCTCCAAGAGACCATCTCAAAAGGATGCTTTCGGAAGCGTTACAAAGACAGAAGAACAGGGTTTGAAGATAGGGAGGGTTTTTCTTTTTGTCAGGGAACATGATCTGGGAAGGCAGTACCCGCAGCGTAGAACCGGAGGCAGTCCTGGAAGGAGAGTTCTTCCCCTAGCCCAGAGGCTAGCCCACAGCTCTGCTTCTGATCTTTCCTTCCTTGAAGGATATCTTAAGAGCAGCCATGACTGTGCAGTAATTGGGGAATTCTTTGATTTTCATCAACGGCAGATTCCTATCACATAATACCCTCTTATTTCCAACACTCCTCCAGAACTGAAGACTTTCCCTCTGTCTGCCCAAAGTCATGCACCAAACCCAGAGAAACTGCCCAGTCAGATTTCTGTCCGTGTTACTTTCACACAGATGTCACTGAGAAGGCATTACAACTTCATGAGAAATCTGAAGAACTACAAATTTTAATCCACAAGCGGGAAACAGCTGGCTATGTCTTCGCTACGTGGCTCATCTCAGTAACTGAACTAACCCAGATACAATCATCTTCCAGACTACCTATGCTATTGCACTTTTTGGCAGTTTCTACATCATTTTCTCACACCAAGGTTCCTGGGGACCATATCTCCACCAGCTGTGGAAGGAAATGTCCATTTTTCCTTCCAGTAGCACTGTGGGAAGGGCACTGGGGGGAATATCATGACCTCTGCAAGGCTGGCAGCTCCATTCCTGGCTAAAGCACAGGGAAGTCTCTCACCTGTCTCCACAGTCAGATAGCACCACCCCAGGAAAACGCACCTGCAGAATCAATCGTGGAACTTTCTGTGTGGACAGCAGAACAGCTGGATCAAAACTCAGGCAACCCGTTGGGTTCCCCCTCACCCCCCAAGTTTCTTACAGAACAGTGTTATGGTCATCTTTAAACATGTTTAATGTCAACTCTAATGAAGCTGTGACAGGCCTTCACGCCCTAGCTATAAAAAAGGCCTAATCAGTACAAATACACGCACCTCCACAAACTACTACCACGTTGCAGAAGTCTACACCTGGCTTCCTGCTCTCCAGACAGGTAGCAGTGGAGAACTGTTCCTTCCTCATAGGAGCTGGCCATCCCCTTCCCCATCTCCTTTTCTCCACATCCTTTGTGGACGTTACAACCACACCGAATTCTGGCAGAAGTAGATTATTTGCACTCACTTTGAGCTTCTTAAAAACTTGTGCAAGGCTTCATTACACAGCACACAGACAAACGTGTTTTATTTATGTGTACGTACACACTCTCATACACACATACAACATAAATATACACAAAGACAGGGAGAGATGTCCCTTGACCTGTGTTGGCATTTGCACCCTGGGAAAAGAGAGGATGAACAACCTGCTGTGGAAATGAACACTGGCAGCTGCTCACTCTCGGAACAGTTGCGGGATACCACAGCCCCTGCCTGGCCATGCTGGAAGCAGGCTGGAAGCACAGCCTGTGTAGCAGGGAGAAGGCAGACCTCTGCAGGAGGCTGCTTTGCCAAGGGGATGACAAGCCCTTTCAGGCTCTGGGACACGAGGATTCGCAAGGCCTGAAGACTGTGGGCAGTGGAGAGACAAAGGGCTTTCAAGAGGAAGAGAATATTCAATTTAAGATGTTAACTGGCCACTTAGTGACTGAGAAAGACTGTCTGCCCCTCCCTGAGGTAAGGGAAGCTTGAGGACAAATGGATTAGGGGTTCAGTGCTGCTGACTCAGTCTTCTGCTTGGTTGGTGAATGCAGGAGGAAGGCTCTCCAAGAAAAGGAAACTCCATTGTTTCCAGGTCTGAACCTACTAACACCTGATAGATGCGGGGACTTTTATGTCATTACTTACAGTTATGATGTTCAAAAAGGGCAAGTTTCTTCACTTTGAATGCACCATCCCCCAGGTCACCTGAAGCTTCTCCTGAGAAGGCAGTCCCATGGCAGATTTATGTATCTGACCTCCAGGCCATAGATGAAGAGTTCCATAAACGGAGACTCCGTAACAGCTAAAAAACCTGAAATTAAAACCAGAAATGGAGAACTTAAACCGGAAAATTCCTGACACCTAACAAGGGCAGCGTGGTATGAACCTAGATCCCCGTACCCAGACTCTGCATCCTAGTGAATGGGAAGAGAGAGGCTACTGAAGAAGACCTGGCCATGCAGTAACAAAACGAGACATGGTTCCTATCAGTCGGATTTTACCAAGACCAAAGCCTCACCAAGCCAGACTCACAGGAGAAGCTAAGGGTTGGCAGTTCACCCACACTTACAAATACAAGGCTATCAATATCCTAACTTTGGCTGACTAACATGTCTCTTGGCTAAGCAAAGCTAAACTTGGTTTCCTTCTTTCTCCTTTACCCTGCCTCCTTAGCTTCAGTTACTTTCTCCTGTCTCCGGTGTGCTTAGGCCTGATTCTTAGTTTCTGTTGCTGGCAGTCTGCAATTGCTCTAGCCACTTCACGGCCCTTAGCCTAGGCCTTGGTGCTGCCCTTGACCTTTCCAGCACTTGCATTTGGCTTCTCTTGACTCCAACACTTGGTATCTGTTTCTAATCAGTCCCAACTGTTAGGGCCAAGCTAAGTGTCTTAATTTCACGACAAAACAGTAGTTTTCTCTAGAAAAGATACTATTGTCATTCTCGTAGGAGCAAGGGAAGTTAAATTTTCACTGATAATCTTACCTATGCTGCATCCTAAGTCTTGGTTTAGCAATCACCATGATGTGCCTTTAGCACTGAGTGTGCATGCGTGAAAAAAAAGCTGCTTAGGTATTTATTTGGATTTAAACCTGAGTTAACAAATATTTGGGTTAATTCAAGTAAAATACATAGAAAAACTACAACCAAAACCAAGCACAGTGCTCACCATAACCTTGACATTCTCACATTTGGTTCCTTCATGCTCTTAGTACCCACCTATGATCACGCTAAGCGAAGTGAAAACCTAATGATCTATTTGCAATTAATTTTCAACATGCTATGCTGAAATATTAAGTTGAGCCTTCGAGGCCTCTTTTCCTAAATTATTTCATTCCATGCCCTAGATAAAGCTTTAACATTTGTGTCTTTTCCCCTCCAGCATTCTTAGAACTCTGGCAGTTCTGCAGTTGCTCCTTCTCCCAGCCGTGCTTGGTTCCTTTTGCCCCTCTCTCCCTCCTCACACATACAGCACTTCCACGACAAGTAGAATGACACACACAATAACGGCGAAGGAAGCTCTCATTGCTCCATCTCCACCTCGGCAGATGAGATTTCAGCTATTTCACATCCCTCTGTAGCAGCCTTTCACTTCCCTGCAGCACACTGGCTCTATCCCTCCCAGCAACTGACTACCCACAAACGTCACACACATTTCTCTTTTCAGAGTACCGAGGAGGATTCTTCCAAAGGTACAACAGTAGAGGGGTCCCCACTCATGGAAAAAGCCAATTAAAGTTAAATACTTAACTGCCATCTGTGCCTTTAAGAAAAATCTCTTAATTTTCCCCAGTGATCAATTTTTTTCACCTGGGACCAATTTTCCTGTTATTGCTTAGGCAAAATTCCCCTTGAAGTCCACGGGGAACTTTGCCTGAATACAAAATGTGGAGCAAAACCTTCCACTTATTTGCATAGACCACAAATCAGAAAGATCATGTCCTGCTGCAAGAGATTTATCCTACATGACAGCTGGCGCAACTGGGCTATTTTTAACCATGATTTGTTGCAAAATATTTCATTATATTTACCATTCAAAAAGAAGAGAGTCAATTGATTCTTTTTTTTTTTTCTTAAACTGGATTAGATTGAAAGATTCTGGCTGCTTTCCAAACCCATTAATTACTAAATGGTACATTTTCAACAGAAATGTTAAGCTATAAGAGGTTCTTCTGGAGCCAGTTAGCTGCTAGCTAAAATCAATTAAAGCTGGTAAGGATACATTTCTACAGTCGGGTCCCAAATACAGGCATCTGTATTTATAGCACTGGGGATGCTGGTGAAATCCAACAGAGATCCAGTTGTACTAGCCGAATTCTGCTTTTACTGTACAGCTCACACAGGGGGTAGGAGGTGGTTTTATTTTTCAAGGATAAACCCAGCTGTGTCAGTACGGCTGCACTCACGCTATGCTCGATTTCCGCAATAGCAGCCTCGATTTTCCAGCCCCACAGCAGCGCTCTTCAGCCTCTGGATTATAAAAGCAAGGCGGTTTAAGCTTGCTTGTCACCCCCTCACCCTGCTGCTCGTTCCCATTTGTGTGGCCTTGCAGGGAACTGGGTCATGGAAACGATCCAGAACAGAAATAATTTTGGGTGGGAATGAGGAGGAATCTAAGAAAAACAAAGAGGGGGGTGTTCTTTTCAACAAAGTCACTTCCTCGCGCTCCACAATGCAGAGGGCACTTCGCAGCGTGAGAACGGTGCCCCTGCCAGAGCGGCCGGTGACTTTGAAAGCGAAAAGTCCTTACGCTACAGACACTGGCGCACTCTGAGCTTCCACGGGAACGACTCCCGTGCACAAGCAGCACGCGTGCCAACGCTGCTGCACCAAGGCTTGGGTCTGAAGTCTACAGGAGCGAAGAACGACTTGAAGGCGGGCAGAGGAGGCTATGTACACGGTATACAAGCGTGACCGTGTATGTCAGACGCAAAGTGCTTCACCCACAGCACTTGATAATCCCCAGGCATTTCAAATTTGTGTAAGCCAGCACCGCAGCTAAAAAAAAACAGAATCAAGAATGCAGCTCTGCTTTCCTCTCACCCCCAGCTATTCCTCTGGCCTTCTGCTGCCACAAATGCTGCCTGGCCATGTGGGGAAGCAGATTGGGAAACCAATCAAGCTGAGAACTAGCCTGGGATTTTGGCACCGCGTGGATGTTATTCCTTGTGAGAGGACCACCCTGCCTATGCAATCAGCGGGCAGCAGAGAGCCGGCACGGCCCGACAGATGGAAGGCAGGCCAGTTGGGTCTCATTCAGGAGCAGCCAACTTCTTGCTTTCATCCGAGCTCCTTAGAGACTCAGCTGTGAACAAGGAGCTCCACTGAGCCCCACGGCATTTCTGAACTCGAGGTGGGGGGGGGGGGCGGATAAAAAAAAGTGCTTGGAAGCCCAGAGAGCACAAAATCTGTAAAAGCGACCCACGAAGCCTAGAGCAAGAGGTCTGGGAATGAGAGCTGAGAAACTGTCCTGAAATTCGAAGTCTCCCATTTGCACTCATTAATACAACGTGCAGTCTTTTTTCAGTACTACAGGTAAGTCAGTCCCAACTAGTTAGGAAATGGGCAAAGATGAGGGAAGTCAAGGTTGCTCACTTCCACCAAAAAAGCATCTGGGACACTAAATAAAGGCATAGTAAATACTGAAAGAATGGAAAGACTCAGAATAAATTGCAGTCTGTACTTAGGGATTGATAAATGGGCAAATTCCTCTATTAAATAATGTAGTTGTGCCATGTATGTTAAGATGGTATTTAAGAGTAAATTGTGGCTGTTGGCTAAATTCTTTAGTTGCTTTATAAAGCAACTAAAAGATGCTATTTGTTCAGGAAAAGCTTTATAAACAATGCATCTATTTAATGTATTTTTCAAACGTGTTTGTTTTCAGTATTTAATAGAAATCCACATGATATGTCACTACACACTTCAGGACAAGACAGGAGGGCAAGCGAAGTTTGGATGAAAAAGCTGTTAGACCCCTAGAGAGAGCACGTACAGCCCAGTGAAGTCGAGGGCAAAAATGGAGGAGCAAAAGGTAAAAAAAAGGAAAGAAATTTGAGAATGCAGGGAATGTGACCTCAAGCCAGAGAGGAGATGGCTGCAGCAGAAAAGAAGAAACTGAGGGCATGGATGTGTGTTTGTTCCTTTGTTGGCTTTTCTTAATGAGACAAAGAATGTCTCATTAGCCCTAGAGTTGAAGAAACAATGACCTTTGGTGGAAGAGGAAGGCTTCGTAGGGGGGGGGTTTAACATTGCAAGGGAGGCTAGTTACCTCATGCTGGTCACATCACTCAAATGAGTTCACATCATCCCAGTCAAGCTCAGAGAGGCAGGAACTATGTAAGGTACCGATGAGAAGGCTCTACGCTTCTTTACGGTCCGTAGGCAAGCAGCGTTAGGTGATCCTCAGCTCCTGGAGCCCAATCCAAGCGTGCAGAGCTGCGGGCAGACGACGGAGACTGGCTGTGGTGCAGTCAGAAGGCACTGCCAGCAGCTTGCCCCGTGGCACGTGGCCAGGCTTCCCCATTAGCTGCTCCCAGCTGAAACCCTGCGCAATGACCCCAGGTTACAAAGCACGAGGGGAAGACCTTACCGACAGAACAGGCTGGTGACAAGATGAAAGGTAGCCTGGTAGCCTTGGCTGGCACCAGCTGACCAGTTCCTCTGGTCACGGACCAACTACGCTGCCATGAGGGCAACAGGGAGCTCCCATCACGTACGGAGATGGGCCTCATTTTAGGTCTCTGGGTGTCTAGATATAGGTTGTGCAAACACTTCCTTCACCACCTCAGACTGAGCAGAAGGAAACAGCAGCAGCTTCTCTCTTGCAGTCAGAAAACCCTTATCTCCGCAGAGAAAAAGGCTGAGGTTTGCAACAACATATAAGTCATGGTAAACACTTTGACCAGTGTGAGCTATTTTTTCCATGCTCAGATTTAAAGCAATTTAAAAAAAAAAAATCAAATTCTTCTAATTACTATGGAAACAATTTCCTGCAGGCACTCCCTAAATAAACTCTTAGGAAAATCAGTTTTCTCCACAGCTATAGCTGGCTAATCATCATATGTCAGTTAACATATTTCTAGTTTTCCCTCCTGCTTATTCTCTTGGAGAAAATATTGTGATCCTTTATATTCTCTCAGTATAATAGTGATTCCTATCCGCAGATGAGCTTAAATTGCCACCACTCAGGAAGAAAGGAATGCAAATGAGGAATACCAATTAACCCCTTTACAATTAAAAATATCTCTCTCTATTATAGCACCCATTAGTGATACTCTAGTTAATGGTCTGTCAACATTTCCATTAGACCTTTTCCCCCTGCTCCGGCACAGAACTAAATCCTAGCTAATCACCTTGAATACACCTCTATGGATTTACACAATGCATATACACAGCTCAAATGAGGCAAAATACTGATTTCTCCGTTATCTTGAGCCATTACATTCTCCTAACTACCTGTTTTCTAATGTATCATTCTAAACGCTCTGTGCTCCAACTACACTGCATAATTTTGCAGGGGTTTTTTTCCACTATTACAAATACTTTACGTACATAAAACCACACGTAATTTTGAAGACCCATCCTAAATATACACTGTGAAATTGTAGAGTGGAGCTCTGTTCACACCAGATTCCTTTTGCCCAATATACTTCACATTATACCTTTTTTTTTTTTTTTTTTAATACTAGATGGGAAACAGTGGGTTTGGTGCCAGGTACTGTAGAACCTAGAAATGACAGGGTGAATTAAGGACAAAGCTTCAGCCTTAATAGCTTAAGATCCCCTGGCATCCTGATGGTCAAACCACATTCACCACACTCCTGTAATGTATTTTTTTTTGCGTGTCAGGTTCATTACAAATGTATCACATCCATATATATTGCATTTGTTAATCCTTGCAACTCTTAAAATACACTTAAGCATTTTATAGTATGTGCATCATCAACCACCCTTATTTTCACCAGATTTCTCCGTAAATTTACGATGGTATTGTTTGGTATCTCTATGCATCTCAGCACCATCCTGAGCACTGAGCGTGCACACAGCAATTCAGCTATGCCAGGTTTTCCTGTCTCATTTGTAATCCTCAAACAGAGGATCCAGAGCTCTGATAGAAACTAATTAAACCCATCTTGTACACAGACTGCCCTTCAGAAACAAAAACTGCACTCTGCTCACCAGAGCTAGTGGTTAATACAGTGTGACTGGCTTTTGTTTGGAATTACTGTTTGCAGACGCTAATTAGACCAACGGAAAATGATTCACGTTTTATGTATTACAGCTGATAAAACACCCCTTGGAAAAATTGTATTTTTCATGCTCAGCCTATAGGCATAGAAACCAATGCCACCACACACATAAGTGCTAGGAATATTGTTTTCTGGCAGCCTCGCAAAGATGTCCTCAGTTTTAGAGATTGGTTGAATTTACAGGTCCTTGAATTCATAGGGCTACTCCAGTTTGTGAAGTCAGAAACAGATAGAACTGCTCGGAAGATCCTTTTGTACACTTGTAATACCAAATTTGCTTAATCTGTATTTAAAAATTTCACTATTTTGTGGCATATCTTCAACGTTAAAGTGTTTTTCTTTATCATTAAATTTAATCAAGTACTTGCTAAACTGATCCCATCCAGAAAATAATAAGCAACAGTGCACTGCAAGTTACAGTCCACATCTTCCAGTGTAAAACTGTAAAACTGAATGTCCTCAGTTTCCTGGAAAATGGGCCTGGCCTCACTAAAAACCAACCACAAAGTTATTCTGTAAAATAATCACCTGTCTCTAGAACAGCCTGAGACAACAACTAGTTTATTGCGCAGCCATACCAATAAGAAAAGTGAATTGTTTTTTTTCATAAATACTCAGCATTACACATAGTATCAAGAATGGTGCGTCCAGCACAGTTTCAGGGTTAACACAGAAATAAAGAAATAAACAGCAACAACCTTGTCTGCCTTGACTTTACACATTAAAGGCCAGTTACTCCTATTTTCTGGAAATATTTCAAAGGGAAAACCTACCAAACGACTAAGACACAGAGTAGGGATGAAAAATAAAAATAATAATAAAATAGATGTTTTTATTGGCTCCATCATGCATAGAGCCAATGATAAACTCCGAATGGAATTCAGACTTTTTTCCTCCTATCAGTGGAGTTTTATTTGTTGTGGGGGTGGGATTAATAAATCGCAGGTGGCACTAAGAATAAAAATTTGCTGCAGCTTCTGTTACCCATCCTGATATGAAGAAACTGCTACATGGCCTTATTTGCAAGAACAAGTCAAAGGACAAGTGGATACTAAGGGGGCACCAAACAGAATCAGAGCAATGAGAGATTCCATATGGGAACCTCGTTAAGTGGGAAACGGCCCTGCCTCACTCTTTCTTTTTGAGCTAAAAATAAAAAAAGAGAAACGTGTAAGAGAGGAGATGCCACCATTTCCAGAAGGAGCGTGCTACCAGGCAGGAACTGAAATGCAGAGTTTATATTACTGCACCCTTGACTCGATTTTCCCACCTTTCCTGATACGCAACTCGTAAAAAGGAAGAAGCGATGAAGCCTCTGCCCTGGAAGGGGAGGGGAGAGGGCTGGGAAAGCACAATTTGGAGTAGCTGTTGACTTAAGCCAGAACAGATGACCTCATAGCAAAATAGATCCTGTCACCTAGACACTGCAATGAGACATTTCAAAGACTAAATATTAAACTTAAATAATTAATCCTTTCTGTAAACCCCAGGAAAGAGGATCAAAAGGAAGCATGTAAAGTAGACTTGTCGTTTGCCTGAACTTATTTCTGGTTTCTAAGATCCAAAATAGAATCCTTTTTGAAAGCCAGACAGCCACAGTGATGAAAGAAATTTCAAAATCAGCACATTTCTCCAAAATGTTTTGGCTTCCATGAATTAACATTTTCTAACTGAGAAAAAGCATTTAATTAAAAACGCAATCAGATCCAACTTAAGTGAGGCACAGGAAGCCAAGAAAATCTCTTGAGCAGGATAAAACCACGTCCGAGGGAGATCTTTCACTTACAATAAAGATGGTGACTGTGGAACAGCGGGCAGAAATTACGGGCATTTCTGAGCTTTTCATTCTCAGGTGCCAAAAGCACTAAGAGATCAAAAGCGATGATTAAATAAGCAGCACAGCCCCAAAATTAGACAGTGATATTTAGCCCTTTTATTATCTAGATTAAACATTCAAAAACCTTTCAAAACAGATGGCATTGCGTGCCTCTACCTACATATCTACATAGATAACTCTGATTCAACACTCAGAGTATGCTTTTCTTCACGGAAAGTTCATCCTACCTTAACACATTTTGCAGGAATGTAATGGCAATGCGTCTTCCTCCATTATCAGGAGGATCTCATATTAGTACTATTTCAAGGATTTCTAGTGACCAAAAAGAAATTTAAAGAAGTGGATATTTAGTCAGAATTCTCTTAAAAAAAAAAAAACAAAAACACAACAAAAACCACCAAACAAAAAACACAAAAAAAGGAGAGGGGAGGGGAAGATTTTGCTTCTACTTTAACTCAAGAACAGCAACAATGGCATAACCCTTAAAAAGGCTCCATTACACAGGCCTCCTATATTCCAGTTACTCAAACTATAACATGCAGTCAAAATTAAAAAGTCTTCCTGGGCATGGAAAATTCAGAAGTCATTGTCCTACTATAATCTATGCAAACAAGGTGGCAATGGGCACTGGATTTGTTATTTTCCTTTGGCTTTATAAAGGTGAAAAACACTTACAGCACAGTTCCTTTCTTCCATAACCTCCTTGAGCGATGTCATTCCTCCCTGCCCAGCACACCTATTCTCAGGATACTCACCATTTGCCTCTCCCATTATGGGAAAGGCTGTCCTCTAGAGTTATTAGAAAGATAGGTGACTTGGACAAACAGAACTTGGTCCAGGGTGTATTGGAGAGACAGTTTTGCTCAAAACTGGATTAAACAATCATACTGAGATGTGTGAGAGGAACAGAACAGTCTTCCTTTACATCTTCATCGTATTGTACCGCAAGCAGTTACAATCCTGGGTCAGTGGAAAATTATCTGTGTCAGCTATGTTACCCATCCAACCTGGTAGATCTCTCCAGGAAACCAACACTACACGCCCTTCTAGGATGATGAAGTTGCCACTACAAACCCATTTCCTGAGGAATTAGGCTATTTCCATGGGGTCTGCCGCAGTCCCTCTGGCATGGGCTTCTAGGCGTAGCATGTCTTTTTTCCACTTGAATAGAATCACTACATTGTCGGTCTCCAACATACCACAGATGGAGTCTGCTTTCCCCAGTACAGGATAGAGAACCAATGTGAAGAACTGGCATTGTTTAAAGGCTCCACAGCACACAAGTTGATTACACACACACACACGAAAGAACTATGCGATGAAAAACAACTGCAGATTCATTTTATGATCTCGTTTCCACTTGGAATACCTTAGTTCATGCTCACTGCAAGGCTGCTGTAGTGAATGTTGCTGAAGAGCTGCTCAGAGACGTTCCAACAAAGCATTCTCAAAATCAGAAAACACCAGCTTGTTCAGCTGAAGAGCTTTTGAGGCAATATGAAACTGCAGTAGAACCCTGCAAGCAGGGTTAGTGGCAAGCAACAGGGGAACTCGCATCCTTGAAACATCAACTTTAAGGTCCAGGACAAATTATCAGGCACGCTGCCACACAATTTAAGAAACTCTTTCAGGGCTCCTGTCTCTTCTATTACAAAGATCACCAGAAACCTTCTGGGCTGCTATAGCCATTCACAGGAAGCATGGCACATGGATCAAACTAAGTCGTGATTATCTCCTCAATCCCACCACACGCTGTAAAGAAAAAAGACACAAAGCTAATCCCATGCCACGCTTAGCTGGTAGCAAGAGGATGACACTGAGTTTCAGCAGTCCACAGGACTGATCAGTGTTGTGGTACATCCTTCAAACACCTTGAGGAACTTTTAAAGTGATCGCATTCTCCTCTGCCTAAGACTGCTCTGTTGCTTTTGGACCTTTGCATTCTATCTTTAGATTGTCTTCCAGGAAGTTCTGCTGAATATCTCTGCGCTACCCCAATTGTCCATAGCGCTGAGAAATCAGATCTTATGCCTCCACATTTCTGTCTCACTGCTTCTCTGGCCACACGGACTTACGCGAATTTGCCCCTTCAGCACATCATGTAGAAATATTTAATAGCATTTTTATTCCTGCTTTCCAGATCGTTGAAAACAAGGCTAAGTAAGTAGCACAAAATTATTAACACCACATACTCATGCACAGGAGCCCCCCAGAAATAGCGGCTAGGATCTTTGTCATCCAGACAAAATAGAATTTTATGAGCCTTCGTAAGTTGCCAAACACCACAGGACTCAAATTTCTCACAGCAGTGAGAGTAATCAACAAATTTCACTGAGAGCAAAGGGGAGACACCCCTATAAAACTAATGTAAATAAGAAGAGAAATAGATCCACTGAGTTTTATAGCTCCAACATATTTTTATCACATAGAAAGACAATACAAGGGCTAAGACATCTGCATGGGAAGTCTGCAGACCCCTGTGATCTCGTACTCATCGTTCACTGAGCTTTGCTTTTATATTTATCACAAACGTACATTATCCATGGACAGAGAACTGTCCCAGGCCAGCATCTGGGAAAAAATAAGAAGAAAGCAGCTTATGATGTCGTGCCAGCTATACTCACGCAGTGCTCAAAATAGGCACATCCAAGAAAAATACACGAGTGCCCCCCTCTCCCTCCTTTATCCCCACACTTCTCTAAGTTAAAGTGCACTGGCAATCTCAGATAGATACTTCTTAATCTTTAGCAAAAGAGGCCTTGAAGTTTCCCACTTCCATAACTCAAACAAATCTCAGGACTGTTCTCTGGTGGGATTTTTTTTTTTCTTAATCATTCCTGTGACTCATAAATAGGATATGAAAGAGTAAAAGGTGATGTGAACTCTCCGCCAGAACAGGCACTCCAGAATGAACGTGGCATTACTGCTTACCTTCTGCTTCTCATTATTCAGCTGTTTCATGCCTCTCTTCGCCACGATTGTAGCAAGGACAAGTGACAGGTTGAGAGAAAATGGCCTCAAGTTGCACCAGGAGAGGTTAGATCAGACATTAGGAACTATCTCTTCACCAAAAGCGTTGTCAAGCACTGGAACAGGCTGCCCAGGGAAGTGGTGGAGTCACCATCCCTGGAGGGATTTAAAAGATGTGTAGACATGGAGCTTAGGGACGTGGTTTAGGGATGGACTTGGCAGTGTTAGGTTTATGGTTGGATTTGATGATCTTAGAGGTCTTTTTGAACCTAAATGATTCTACGATTCTAAGACAGCTTAACATTTCTGATGCTTCATATTTTACTGAGGTTTAATTTCAAATCACTCCAAGGAAGGAGAAAAAAGGGCAATAAAGACAGACACAGGCTAAGGGATTTTCACTTAAACAGTAAATGTTGCTGAGTACAATTTAAAACAAATTAACTGTGAGGGTGACACAAAGGATTGAAAACAGACTTGACTGTTTCCTGATCTCTCGCTGATGAAGGTCAGTGTGACAAAGGTTAACTCAACCAGTGCAGACTATGTGTCCAGCTCCCGGTTTTTATGGTGACAAAGATGTCATTCCAAACAATCAGGGACATGTGCTTTGAAATACACTGACTTTCACATTAAATAAGTCACTGAATACATTTCCATCTGCTAAAGTGGAAGGGTTTTACAAATATAAATGAGAATATAAAAGCATTCCCTAAAAATGGTCTCAACAAATGGAGGAATACAGCAGAAAACTCTGCATCTAGATTAAACCCGAGTAGTGGGAATTAACTGAAAGTTACATGACAGATTCATGCAGAAATACCGACAGCCAACTCAAGAAAGCCCTTTTTCTTCTACTGCTGGTCAGCATGATGTACTCAAGTACTACTACTAGCCACCTCAAAAGCAATACATGGGACGATACACAGACATCGGTGTTTGGTGTGGAGTTACTGCCATACTCTGACCCGTAAGGGCAGTAAGCACTCCAGCGTGACCAGCCCAAATCAACTTGTACGGATCGTGACAGCGCTGACTCACCTGAAGAGCACAGAAATCCTTTCCCTGCTATGGATTTCCCACTAAGTTGGCTTCCCTCTGAACAATAATGCACGATTTCAATATTCATTGTAACATCTTAAACCCCCTTGTAGGCATATAGGCATATGACAATCCGATCTTGCAGGCATCCTAACATGGCTGCAGAAGTGTGTAGATTGGAATACAACTCTCTGCATGACCCTCCGCTGCTTATCTTGCGGATAAACTCCAGTTCTCCTTCACCTGTACAATAAACCAAAACCTAAGGAACAGTGAGACATTCCTAACAACCATCGATTTCCTGGAGATTTCTCACTCTTGTGGAACAAACTGCAGACGCTTGGAAGCGAGGCAGGCTACCACGAGGAAAGTGAGGGGATCTCTCTGCTGGACCCACATTTTGGTCAGGTTTTTTGTGACGGGCTAGGTAGGAAAAACTACTTGTCCGGCAGATCCCTCAGGGAAACTCTTAAATCAAGAGAGACAGGGTGAAGGATGAGGCTGCTAGCACAGACACGGTGCTACACCTCATATAGAGTACAAGCACTCACGATGAAGGGCAGTACGATCACTGCTAACATTAGGACTGCAATGATTCCTAGAAATTAATCTGCTCTGAGCTTGCCTCAGATCGGACAGCTGCTTTCACTGGATTCAAGAAAGGCCTTTCAGAACTGTAACTGGCCATCCCAGAAACAAGACATTAGCTGTGGGACAAAGTAATCCCAAAGCACTGGCTTCACTCAAGGGACTTCAGGTTCCTGGGACAAACAGTTTTTGTTTATTATTTGGAGTAGTATTGCTCACAGGGCACCTAATTTAATTATCTACAGAACTTCAAGTATGTATAGTACAGTTTACCTCATCTGTAGTAACACCTCTAACTTTTGTTTAAGTATCTTCTGTTGTCCCAGCAGCAGACTCCAGTCTTTTTCATTTTAGTTTTATATATTCAGGAACTGTACCTGGCTTCTGCAGCTGGAGGTTTTGAGTAACCAGAATAGACCAAAATGTCTAGTGGTTGAATTAACTCACAGTTTTTAAACACTACCAGTATTTGAACACACTAAATACTTTGTGTCTATTCATCCACAATTCTGCTATTCATTAACATTTCAAACTTGACTTAGGTTTTCTGTAGGTCAGACGTGTGACCTTGTGCAAGATGCTTCTGTCGGTCAGGTGTCAGACAAACTCAGACTCTGAACTTCCCACTCATTTAGTGGACAAGTGGCATTTGTGACTACAGAACACTTCTGGAAATCTCTGCTGGCTGCTGCTGCTGCTGGGCGAGACAACTGGCAGCAGGTTAAGAACCAAGGGCTAGAGAAACTCTGTGCCAATTTAAAAGCAGTTTCAAAAGCAAACAATTTTTAATAAACCTTGATCTATTTGAAGCATAAATCTGTTAACGGGCATCTTGCTTTCCTAACATTTTCTCAGAGTTGTGAATCATCCCTGTACTGAAGACCAAGAATCAGATCTTGCATGTCTTCACACAGATTTAGCAATTTTACAATAAACCTTAATGCATTTTTCACTCTCCCAATGTTCCTTCAGACCCAAAGCAGCATCTAGCATCGCTGCAATATATAACTGCTCTAAAAATATATTGCTGTAGGCAGCAACTCTGACAGTGAAGACCTGATAGAAAGCCACCAGTGCAGCCCCCGCCACGTCTCATTTCTGATCATGCCTTCTTTGCTCTCTCCATCAACAGGAGCAAGGTACACAGAGCTCCACCCACTCACAGCCTTCCCTAGATTCAGAGTGACTTGCCAAAATGGTATTTACAGTGTCACGTGCCACAAAAGTTCATAGCACTCTTGAGCAGATGGGCCAAAAGATGAGGGTGGTAAGAAAGCCTGAAAGAGACTGTGCAGAGGGACACGCAACAGTAACCCACGTCAGTTTTAATATACAGCATATAATTTTCTTCCCACATTTTGAATCTCAAGTGCTAACAGTTTGGTACTTTAAACTCACTTATTAGTCTCAAGTCAGGAAGGAGTGACGAGTTTCTGACAGTAGCAAAGTGACTCTGCAAGCAAGTCCAGGCTAGAACTACACAAAAACCAGAGCTCGTAACATCATTTCCAAACTGAGACAGAGATAGGAAAAAAGTAAACAGGTCTGAATGGAGTGAACTGTAATCTCTTCAGCTTTCTCACCCAACTCAGAGAAACATACACCTTGCATATTTTTGTCACAGGTCTTCTGAACCAAGACTAAGGAAATGGCACGTTCTCTTTTGGCACCATTCATAACACTGGATATCCAACCGACACATTTTCCCAAACCGCATTTTTGGTGGCAGTAACTGATGCTACCTTAGTCTTCAATCGTGTGTCCCTGACTATTAAAACAAGAAAGTACAGGAAATATTAAAAGGAAATTTTTCTACCAAAGCAGGAAGTTGGCAGTACAGTAACAATACAGCAGTTGTCCTTTTATATATCAGATGAAAAATGCTGGATACCTGCAGGGAATTTTGTAGATTGCTCCAGGAGTTGGCTGGGCTTCTATAGAAGAACTGAGGTCTCACATGTCTCCGCTGTGGTTTTCAGTTGTTGGTGTATGCTTATCCACACACATGCTGTCCTGAACTGTTGCTCATTTTGCGCAACGTGGTTCCAGGCAACAAGGACACCATCACTACAGATGACGCTGAAAGATTTTCAGCCTGAGCAGAACTACATGCAAGAGCAGTGTTATCAGGAAACGCTGTGACACGTTCAGAAAGTTGCTAACGATATCCCTGTCCACATTCAGAGATTTAAAAAAAACCTGCCAGACTGAGGTACCAATACAGAAACAAACTAATTTCTTCTCCTGTCCAAAATAACCTCCACTACTTCAGGGTATGATACCTGGCCAAAACCTGACCTTGTATCTTTAATTTGAGGCTAGAACCAATAAGCAGAAAAATTTCCTTAACCACATCTTTGCTCAACTTTGATCTACTAAAACATATGCCAAACAAGTTCAAAGCTACCAACGTAAAGCAGTAGAGAAGAGTCTGGCTCATAAACAAAGGACTACAGCTAAGTGTATTTAAGGCACATATGTATGTCTGAATATTTTATTTTCATTTCAGATGCCAATATTCAGCCATCTGGCTTTCCTTGAGGCATTTCTTTTGTGGCTTTTTTGTTTTTAATAGACACTCTTCAACAGAAAGGCATTAAAAATATAAAAGAAAAGAAAACCAAGTTCTTTAGTGTGAACCACTGCAGGCTACCAACCACCACTCCATTGTTAAACCTACATGAAACATAACAAAGAAGTGCTTTAGAAAATAGAAACTTTCTTGATGTTATCTAAAATATTCATTCCCCCTTTATCCTACTAAATGTTAGTCTTAATGGCCATATGGCTGGACATTTATAATTAACAGTTTTTATCTAAATAAATACAGTGCTTTGAATATTTAATAGCTTTATCCATTAAGAACCCTCAATGAAAGGTGAAAAAAGCTCTTTCTAAAGTAAGAACAGAAGGACATGAACTTCACGAGGTGCCTGCAGGCAGTAGGCAGTATGTGATCCTGACCATCACACTGAACAAGGACTGGATACCTGCACGGAAACTTCCCTGTGAAGCAGATTAAATGCCAGCTGAGTGAAAAGGAGTTCCAGGAGACGCACAATCCACAGACCTACTGCTTGTACAGAGCAGGGGATCGCATAGCTTGAATTGGCCTCGGAGACACCTGCACCCAAACATTAGCCCACAGCACAGCACCAAGAGACCTTGGTTTTTACGTGACCTTACAATCTAACCACGCTGATTAAACACGCTTTCTGTTTTCGATGTAATGAGTGCGAAAGGCAGAGAAGCGCAGTCGTTCCTCCAGCATACTCACCCTGGCGCAACGTTGTGACCATTTCCATCAGGGGCTCTCACTTTTCGCCGTCCATACTGCCACCATGTTTGGTGCTGTACTAACAACCAAATTCTTGTTAGATTTCCACATCCACTCATTATTTCCTTTCCTTGTTTATATAAATTACCATGGCTTGTTATTTGTCAGGATTTATATCTGTGAATTTAATGGAACGGCACTTCTCAAAATCACCCACACTGTCAACAGCTCTAATTTGTTTATGTCAAATCAGTCTTTTTTTTTCCCCATTTACCCTTCTGTTTCATACCATTTATATTAGCTTGTCAGCTGGGCTTTTATTTATTTATTTGCTTTGGAAGGTTTGCTTCTGTGAAACCCTGATGGCAGAAGAACTGCACAACTCAAGGGACAAGTAGTAAGATCCCAATGCTTTCAACACCAAGCTGTTACTTCCAATTCAGTCCTGGTCAAGAGCAACAGAAATTCTGGCCAGTTTTTGCACTTACTAGAAAAACAGATACGAGTGGGTTTGTTGTTTCGTTTTTGGGGTTGGTTTTTTTTTAACTCTGCAGATTGCTCTTTCTTACTATATTACTAGCCACCACCCTAGGAAATGCTTAAGAAACACTAAGCTTTTAAGTGGAAATGTAGGCATCTAGAGATTTTACAAACTCTTTCAAATATCAACATTGTAAGAACCTAGAAGACTTGATAGGTTACTGCTTAGATATCAAAGCATGTACGAAATTTAATGTGTACTGAGAAGAAATGAGAGCCATTGCTCGCACACATGCACAGTATTTGCTTCTCAGTGTCATCCAAGGTGTGACTACTGTACACAGTGCCTGCACTGGGCTCGGTGCTGCCGAAACCCAAAGAAGGGACAGTCACAGCTTACGCTGTGACATCCAACTCAAGCCCCTTTTGAAGGGGCTTGGTCCATAACGTCTCCTCCCAGCCCACAGAGCAGCAGAGACTGCATCACCCCTCTCAGGCACTTCCCATTCTCTCGCCGTGGCCTTCCCCAGCTCCCTCACCGCTCGGTACAAAAGCGTGCTAACAGCCCTGTGCAACAAAGGAGGTGAGCATCTGGGCTCCGCAGGCAGACACAAAACCCAGCTTCTCTGTTCTCCACCCATTTTTGTGCTGTACCAATTTAATCAAGCAGCAAACTACTTCTGTCAGCGCTCTTCGGTGGCAGCCTGGCACACCAGCTCGTTTGCTGGCCAACCTGCTTTTTAGACCTTTGACAATAGCTCAGCGTTTTGAATGCTCAACACATCTTATATTGCTGTTGCAGTGCTGCCGACTTCCATTTCATTTTGGGTATTGATTTTTTCCAGTCGTGGCAAGATTTACACACTGGCAAAGCCTTAACAAAGTGATTAATGGGAAATATTTCTGGATATTATGGCAGAGCTCTGTTTAGAAAAAGAACAAAAGTCTCTTGTTTCAGTTATCATGCTGAAATCCACAAATTCTTATTTCTGTTAAAACACCTAACAGAATTTGTGTATTTTTTACTTACTGTACTTTTCTCCTAAAAAACCCTTAAACTTCACAGCAACAATATTAGTGCAACTACTGTGTTATCAGTACCAAAATAAGTTGCTATTTTAGGAGTCTACAGATCTTCGCAGCTTTAAAAAAAAAAAAAAAAAGCCTTGGTCTAAATTTATCTCTCAAGATTTTAGCATTGAGGTGGGGGAGGAAAGGACTTTGAAAGCCTGGTGCATCTGAAGTCAGTGTGCATACTTCCTAGATTTTAACAGGACAGGATTTGTTCCGTTGATATTTGCTGAGTCGAGAAAAAACCGTGTAATAACAAATATGCAGGATCGAATCTTCTTGCTCATTCAAACAACACGCCTTCAGTTGTACATACGCATAACATGCACTAATTTTACAAACAATTTGAAACTAATTTAAGCCCTGAATGAGAAATATTCTGAGTACCTCAACAGAGTTGCAATCATCATTACTCTCCTTGCAGCATACTGAGATGGGACTGATCCCATCTGTTCAGAGAATAAAGCCAGAAATCAAAGTTGAGATAATTCAAAATCTGGACTGTTTTTTTTTTTTTGTTTGTGTCAAAGAGATCTCTCTGATATTTGGGACAAAACCCAGCGTGGTTCTTAATCTTGAAGTCTACTTTAATAAAATTATAGCTAAGATTTGAAAACCTGCACAAACAATTCAGCTAGACATCGAGATCATCACTTCAAAAGATTCCACATGCTTCAGGATTCAGAAAAAATAAGCCCAGAAAAGCTATGTCATCCACTGCCCTGCTCCAAGTCAAAAGAGGGATACATAATTCAACCCCACACGGGTGCTTTTAACTTATCATTAAAGGCTTCCAATGACAGAGAACAGACCATCTCCTTGTGAAACGTGCTCCAGCCTGGAAAGTCAGCTAACAACTCCTTACTCTGCTCTCAGTGGGAGACAGACAATACCAGGTCACATTTCTGTTTACAATAAACTTTCACATACTGCAAATCAATCACCTCAACTCCTCCTCACAGCTTGTGTTACCTAAAAGAGAACAACGATAAAACAGACAGCTAGAGTTTTTGTCTACACCTTTCTCAAACCACAGCTCCCGAAGAGAACTTCCAGGACTGTAATAGTGTCTCACATACGACGATCCTATTTGTTCACCCTACAGCAATTTGTTTGCCTTCTTCAGGAGGCAGCGTGATCCTGAACATTTGTGTTCAGGGTGTGGTCTGCTAACGAGTATTTTCAGCAGCACTGCTGCCTACCCATTTTCTCCTCATTCTGTAGTTGATCATTCCTCTGCCTTTTTCTTCTTATATGCAGCATCACCTGGGTGAGCTTGGGTGAACCCGGCAGACGTGTCAGCAGTGCTCCCTGGGTCCCTTTTTAATGTTGTATGGGAAATTACCATCCCTGTAAAGAGGCCTTTTATACAAACAGCCCGCTTGGTATCGGAAGCCAATGGTCCAGCCAACCAAGTAAACAGCATAAAAGCTGTTGCTACAATAGCTTTACTACTAATTCACACCAGCCTTAGTAACGACTTTTCGTTAGTTATTACTGTTTGATTGATTTAAACACTGATTAGCCTCAGTTCTTCATTAACAGAACCCTGAGCAGACTGTGAGGACACATGAAGTGATAAGGCCAAGGCCGGCAGTTTTAAGAGTTACAAGGCATACTCTGGGATAATCACAACAAGGAAATACTGCATTTTTTTTTTATCACTTCTGTTCTTCAGAGGGGTACACACTGTTCAAATTGAGACAAGAGTCCACTGGAGTCAAGTAATTATATTTGTATATATAATCAGACTACTTAAGTTAACAAACTGGCATCCATGCAGAAGCCTCAAACATAAAAAACAGCTTTGATTTTTCTATCAGGCAAGAACCAGAAGCATTTTACAAGATTCAAGAGAGGACAAACTTGGCTCATTCACACTGCATAATCGCTTGATACTGCTGTGGTGGAAGCCTGAAGACCCAAAACTGCGAGGGAGTGAAATTATCCTAGCAGGGAAATGTGAGTTCAAACCTCATACGGAAAACCTTCCCCTTTCAAACCAGTTACAAGAGGGCTTTCAAGATCAGAAGTGACTGGAAATGATTTTAACTGCAGCACTTCTGTATTGGTTTTGCCAGTTATGGACCTTGGCCAGCTTTAACCAAGAAAAGGTGCAGGACCCTAAGTGGCTAGGGCACAACATCAGCCTCTCTTGCCCGAGGCCATAAAGCAGTGCTGTTTCCTCCTCCTTCCTTCCCCCCCAAACACAGAAAAATAGATCACTGTTCTGGAGTAGTATTTAGATCTGAAATAAACTGATGCTGACTGCTGACACAGGTGTTGAAATTTGGAAGCTTCATGAAGTCCTTAAAAAAAAAAAAAAAG